>JARHVA010002799.1:955000-972500 GCA_037957365.1 Torreya grandis | reverse complement strand
ATGATAAAATATGGTAGGATTTTCAAAGTTGAGGTAGGTATATCATCATTCTGGGCCAATTGGAGTGGGTTACATCTATTGGAAGCTATGAAATGCAAACTTTTAACCATTATAGGAGGTATGAAATTGATAACAGTTACCACAGGAAATGGGAAAAGAACCATACGATATACCTTATGCTAAGGGTAACTACTTTAGATCTCTTTTTAGATGGAAATTAAAATTCTAAAAAATCAGCCCTCTTACCTTTATTATATGGTCTCATTTATCGACTTGGTGTATGTGAACCTCAAAACTTCAAATTCATAAGCCAATGGATTCATTAGGTGCTTTGATATTTGTAAAATACTTGTATAATTATTTTTGAGATTGACACCAATCTCATTATAATTTTTGGGTCACATTGGGCATGAAAAAAAACTATTATCACATAAGATTGCACCTATCTTGATCATGTATCATGTTATGTAATTACCTAATGATACAATGGAAAAAACTCTAAAGCCATGGGACCTTGGAAATTTGATGTTAATATATAGAGAAGGCCAAATTCATTTTACTAAATTTGATGCAACTGATAAGATACAAGTGTTTTAGAAATTTTTATCTTTAGTGTTTTTTATCATAACTTAGGTTGTTGACTAGGAAAAGGGTTAAAATTTGGAAAAACTAAAAATGGTGATTGCACCAAACATTTTAGTGGATTTTAATGCTTTCTTGATAAACAAAATAAAGAAAAAATATATATTGAATTTGTTTAAGCACTAACTTATATAAATGATAAATTAGAGGCAATATTTAGCTATTTTTCACAAAAGGGAAAAAGGTTTCTTTATTTTTATCAAGTAATATTTTTAGAAGGGTAAATATACCATAAAAAAATTTATTGACTGAAAATAAAAGACAAGGCCTCCATGAATACTTAAATAGCTTGCTTACATAGAGATCTCTCAAAAACAAGAAAGGCAATCTTTAGTTTATTTGACTCTAAAGGTTACAACTTTTAGTAAATATATTCCAAAATGGAGAAAAATATAACTAGCAGTAAAAAGATATATTAAACCATGGGTTCTACCCATTTTTATACAAAAATATCTCATAGATTAGATGTAGTTGTCTAAACTTGAATGCCCATCAATAAAATCATGTAGATCTAGAATCCTCATGCAAAAGATGTGAGTTATTATATTTTTGACATCCTAAATTCATGAAATGGTTGAAAATTAACATGTAAGGGATGGGTGTGATCATTGAGGTGGAATGGCATAACATGGAATGATATGGCATCGAAGATCTCCATGTAATCTTTCTTCATGTTCAGTTACATGTAAAATGTTCTTCATGCAAAAAGAGGCTCCTAAAATAGAACTTTGAGTCCCAAAATAAAATATAACTTAAACTCACTTTTCATGAAAAACCCTAACTTGCAACTTTAAGTTTTACCACTTGTCAAAATGAAACTTGCAATTTTCACTTCATGATTTTGCACTTTTAACAATTCATACTTGTCAAAATAGAAATTGTAATTTTCACCTTCACATTATCAAAATATAAAGTGTAAAAATATGTTTTTTCTTTCTCAAAAGAGTTATAAAAGATAGTTTTAAATTTTAAATTACAACTTATAATGTTTTTGAAATGAAATTTAAAACATTTGAAAATATTTAATCAAAGAAAAGATCACTAAATGTCCAAAACTTCAATTTTATTATCATTCTTGACCTACAATTTATTAGTATATGCATCAAAGGCCTTAAATTTTTTTTGCATTCATTCTAGATTTAGACCATAGGAGTAGATGTGAGAGGCTACACAATCTACTTATACTTGAATAATTCTTTCTTGAAAGTCCTTATTCCTTACATTTATATTATCATATTATTAATTGCCCTTTCATACATGAGAAAGTGGTAGATATAACTTAGGGTAAAGACTATGCCTTTTGTATATTCTTTCTCAACTATTCTCTTGAAATTATTCTGGACTTCTTCCACCTGAAGGAGATTATTTTCATCATCTACTATCTGGCATGACATTATGTTCATCATCCCATCAATGTCTTACAATATATCAGTAAATTTATCATAAGCCTCCATGGCTTGGTGATCAATTTATGTTAATACTCTAATCCAAAATTGAGTAGCCCTATAGAGTTCCTCATGCTCAATTTCATCATTCAATATTTTTTAATAAATAAACACATCTATGTCGAGTGAACATACAACTATCAATTTGGTATAATATAAGTTTAAAGTTTGAATCTCTCCTTCATACTTAGTGACCTATTATTTTAATATATTCTTCGTTTCCTTAATTATTTCATAATTTTACATCATTAATGCAATGACCTTATTTCCTTTATTAATTAATTCATGTGACCATTCTTTTTTATCTCTTCCCATGTGCGCCATCTCTCAAACTAAATCAATAAAGTCTTGACCTAGAAACCAATTGATTAGTTACACTACCTGTGGCTATTGGGATGATCCATTAGGCTATGTAAATTATTTTAATGCATCTGTAAGCTACTCCACTTACTTCTTGAGTTCATCCTTGGTGGCCTTTTTGTGATCTATTCTATAAAAGAGAGATTTGATGGAATTCTATACATCATGTTTGATTCTTCTTGTCTACCATCCAAGGTGGATCTGAGAAATCTAATAGTCTCCCACCACAATATTTTATTTTGATTCCAGTGGAGGAATCAAAATTTTAACATACCTTTCTCCCTTATCATCATTGAATATTCTTGAGAGGTTCTTAGGAGTTGGTTTAGACTTATTCTTAACCTTTGAGAGACCAAAGTCCAATGTGTTAGGGTATATCATCTAATTTCTCTACTTTCCTATTGATTAGGCTAGCCAAATAGGAATATCCCCTTGCTATTTTGATATTGTAACCAAAGAATTAATAACTGATATAGCTTCACTAGTTGATATTGTGACCATAGAATATTTGAAAGTAGATGCTATCATTGGTTACTTAGAAGGTTATTGTGAGGGTTCACATTTATCATCAACCTAAAAATAAAAAATTACATCAAGTACTTGTGTTGCTCCACTTTCAACTAATGTAGATGTAGAAATAGTAGGAGTAGATGAAATGGAATTAATCAAAATAGCTATATTTATTGGGGTAGTGAAAGATGGAATAGATATAGGAGTTGTGAATTTATGGATAAGTGAAATGGTGGAAGCCAAAACATTTCATGTATCAATCAAAAGGGTAGGACCACTTAGGGTTGATGATGAAAGGAAAGAGAATGGAGATGAAAGTGGAACAATACTCACCTTAGGGTGGCCTATGGGACCAAAGTCAAGATGACTGCATCCATGACTAAGTAATATTGGGTAGTGTTAGAAACTAATGGAGATGGAATGGAATGAATTATTATTGGAATAGAAAGATGGAATGGAATGAAAGCACAAGGTGAAATGGGAAGAAGGGATGGTGGAGTGGAAGCATGAGATTCCACTGATGAGGAAACCTAAGTGTCTACTTGACTCACTTATATTATTTGTGTTTGGCTTATTGTAGTGGGTGTGGTAGATGGAATGACAAGAGAAATGGGAACTATAGGTGTAAGGGAAGTAGAAATAGGAGGTAGATGTGTTTAAATTTCTAGAAAAATGTGAGTAGGATAAGGGGGTAATAGAAATGGGAGCCAAATTTATAGGATCCAAAGCTTTAGAACCCTATGTTACTATTGCTATGTCTTCAGATAAAATATCAATTGGCTATTCTATAGCTTATTCATCTTTGCTTGATTCTCCCTTCTTTGCCTTAGTATTTTTCTTATTTTTATTATTCTTATCAAGCTCTTGTAATTACTCTCCTAGACCTTTTATTGATGGAGTGATACCCTTTGATTTAAGCTTTAAGAGCTTTTCTCTAACCCTGATGGTTTCTCTTGGGACTTGTACTCCATTAATCCTCAACCAATTGATAGTTATATTAATTACATGGGTTCTTATGTTAAAAAGATAAAGAGATTTTGGATTTTAACACCTAACTAGTGGTAAGGGTCACATGATAACTTGTGTGTAATAAATTGGGTCCACTCTAGAGTCATCATCTACCAAGTCATTTGTAACTGGTACCAGATCATAGTCCTTGATTTGTTGAAGAGACATTATGTAATAATTTCACTCTAAAAACTTCTTCATCTCCAAAATATTTCTAGTAATCCTCATAGTATGGCACATGAGCATATGTTATGAGTGCTAATGCATTGATAATCTTGCCATACACATAAAAAAATGGTCTAGACTCCAAAGTTTTTAATGCCATTCATCCATCTTGACCTCAATACACTTGGCCTTGGGGAGGGATTGGCATGTGTACTAGCCAATGCAAATTAAGAAATGTATCCCTAACTTATTCCTATCATAAATAATCTTGTGTGTCTCCACACATTTACTAACCAAATCCATTAGTGCCCATTTATTACTCACATATTAGGGAAGATTATAGGGACAACCATTGAACTTGATGGCCCTAATGTAAGAAAAATTAGGGAACCATATGAAGTAAGAAACCCATTTACTGATTTCATCTATTACTACCTTTGATAACATTGGTCTCCCATGTTCCTTATCAAACATGATAATGATGTTGTAGATGAAAGCATCGTTCACTCTCCTAAAGTGTTATTTTATAGTTGGTAATGTGAGATCAAGGTATTAGTTGTATAATCTATTTATCTCTTTAATAATTGTGTTAAGGCTTAGAAACAACCTTCCCTTGGCCAAGATGTATATAATGTAAGAGGTTATATAGAACTTGTCCATTGTTTGCACCTCCATCAATTGTTGGTTAAAGGAATCACTTATTAACTGGGCCCAATGAATACATTGTTTGTTTTCTTGGATAGTTTAGATGTACTGGTACATCCATTATTTATAAAAATTATCACTAGGATTACTAGTGAACCTATGAAATAGTATGATAATGTCCTTGACTTCATCAATAAAATCAATTCTATACATGGTCTTTGACAACCTAGTGGAGGAATGCTTAGTGGACTTGAGTCAATGTTTGTTGATTATATTCTAAAATCCATCTTGATTATATTCAATAAATTATGTCAATGTATATGGATTTATATCCACGTAACATTCAAATTTAGGAATTATAAATATAGAGTTAATAAAATTAGGGTCTAGATTCAAAATCTTTTCACCTTTCTCATTATAGATACCTCTTCTTTTAGGATCATAGTGATGGGCCCTTGTGATGACCAATCATAGGATTTAAAATGAAAATGGGAAGGCTAAATTAATTTGAAGTCTAGATTCATAGATACTCTGGATATAGTCATTCTTAAATTATACACCTATCCCAACCCAAAAATCTCCTAAGTCAATATGACCTAAGTCTGTATCTATTATCTCTATAATATTAGACTCCATGTTAGGAGTCACTCCAATGCCCTTGGATTTGAACTTCATTTCCTTAGGAGGTATGGAGACTAAATATATTTATTATGAGAAACTAATTATGAAAGCTAGCAAGATCTATAGGTGTTTGGAGCAATTCAAATCTCTAGAAAATTGGGAGGTGCATACAGAAGGTGAAATTTCTATAGAGGTATAGGGTGATAGAATCAAGTGGGGATATTATTGAGATGGAAGGTGTTTGGGGTAGGTCCACTTTTTACAAGGACAAAATATCATGGGGTGAAATGTGCTTCAATCAAGGGTAAAACCCATGAGGGTCTAGGGTGCTTCAAAGAGGGCCCAAGTCCTTAGGGACGTTGGATAATTTTGTGGAATATTCTACTAGTTTGAAAATGGTATATGTTTTATGAATATTCCTTTAGATCAATGAAAATCTATATTTTTAATACAAAAATAGGATGAGAAACTCTAAGACTTAATGATGATCACTTTGGGAAAATATTCATAATGAAATTCTTGAAATTAAACCCTAGAGACCCTAATCCTATGAATGCCATTTTTGGTCTAAGCAATAACATACCAACCCCTAACAAAAAAAACCCTAAAATAATGCTTTTCAAGTAATAATGTTAACTCTTTGGAAATATTTTTTGAAAACATTTCATATAAAATGGAGAAAAATCTCAAAAATGTTTTAAAATATGGAAAATGCAATGAGAATTTCAAGGGGAATACCATGTATGATGTATCTCAAGAGTTATAAACTAGCTAGGTACTTACTTATATATATCTTAAGATCTAATGGCATGACACAAGTAGCTGGAGCTCTAAAAATTGCACTTAAAATTTACACAATGATAAATAAATCCCTAAGTTGATTAGATTTATATGAAAAAACCGTATATTAAATGTGTCAATGGTGGTTAGTGGTAGAGCTATGAGCTATTTGGAGTAGGTCCCTATTCATGAGAGGTGACTAGTTGGGTTTGGTAGAAATTGGAACTTTGGGTGCACTTTTATTATTTTATAAATGTTTAAAATTCACTTGAGGTTCCACATTTTGTAAAAGGGTGTTTGGGAGAAGATGGAACCCATAGAGCACTTTGCACATTTGAAAATATGCAAAGTGTTCATGGAGTTATGCATTCCATAGAAGGGTATTTTCATAAAGTAGTTAGTGGAATATGGGATCCAACATGCACTTTGCATGTTTGCAAAACATGCAAAGTGCTTCATGAGTTATGTATTGCACAAAAGGGTGTTGCAATTTTTTGGTGAGATCCAAAGCCTATCATTTACTTTACACATTTACAAATGTTTAAAGCACATGTCAAGTTCTAGACTCCATTAGCTTAGGTTCTTGGTGGGATGCATATCCTGCTATACATTTTACACATTTGTAAATGTAAAAACTGCACATTGAGTTTTGGCTTTTTTTTGTCTTGGGTATGGGTGCTTTGTGGGATATAGAACCCATAGACCAATTTTTACAAGTAAAAATTGCATTTAGAGTTCCAAATTCCATAGTTCAAAATGGAATGATGGTTTTATGTGATTTTTATGGGTTCTTAAAAAAAATGGTTCTCCTTAATATATCAGGTATAATGATATTTTTGGAACAAAAATATCAAATTTTATTAAAAGAGTTGTTGGAGTCATAAATACATTAGCCTTAGCCTATATTAAAGCTGTGAAAATTAGTGATCAAATTCAACCCCAAGGTCAATTAGAATATGTTTTTCCTAATATTAAACCTAGCTTCCCTACATTGAATGTCATTCTAAATTCTAATTAGAACATGCCTTCTTTGAATCAAACACTAGTTTTAAACTAATTACCTTTGAGTCATGCTCATTCTAGTCAAAACCTAGGATTCATATATAACATTACAAGTGGATCTAATCTAGAAGATCAAAGCAATATGGTGGAAATAACTAGTATTACTCAAGTTCACAATTTAGAGGCACCTAATAATGAAAATGACTCCATACATAAAATGGTTCAAAAATTGACCACTGATTTTATTTAGTTGCAAAGATAGGTAGGTAACACTGGGGAAATATAAAATAGTAATTATTCTTATCAAAAGTTCAATAGACCTACAAATAAGTTTCATAATAGTAAAAACAACAACAACAAAACAAAAAACAATAATAATAATGAATCATCTATAAACAATAATATGCCTAACATGAACATTTGTGATGTAGCCTTAGTTGATTATTGTAGAGTTCATAACACTTAAAAAGGATGGTGAATTAAATTACATAGAATTTTGTAATGAATTTAAAGATTTTCAAGATGAATTATATTAATTTAAAAGTGGACCTAATAAAGATAATGTTATAGGTACATCTAGTTCTTCAAAGTCATTTGAATTTATTGACACAAATCTTATGGTGGAAACATTTGACTTTCCATTCCAAGATGAGAATGACCATGAAGATACTTCAGAGGAGATTCATGTTTTTCAATAATATTTGAAGAAGACTTATCCATTGAGGAATAGATAATAGAAACAACCTTTGACTAGTTCAACACTACCAAATAACTTTGATGATCCACTGATCCTTAAGTAGACAACAATCTAGAGCTTCCCAAGGGAAATAACTCTATAAATAATGTTAATTCACATAGTTATTCTACTATGATTGGATATAATATAGTTGAGGATATGAAGAAGATTAAAGATAATATCACTTTACATGAATTGACTCAAACAACTGAACAAAAAGACTTGTTAGATTATCTAAGAAAAAAATGTAGTAAATCACAAAATACAAATGCTATTGTAGTGATGTATAAGAACAAAGTAGAGGTTCCACCATTCCTACTAAAAATTAGATTTTTTTATAAAAACTTACATAACTATTTTCTAGATTTAGGTACCTATATAAATATCATGCCAAATATTATTTTTAAAAAGATTTGTCTAACTCTAATTAAGTCTGGTAGAGTAGTTATTTAGTTAGACAAATAAAGAGTTAAAGTAATCGGTGAATTTTTGAATGTACATGTATAACTTTCTTCAGAGCTAAGGATACAATAATTCATTGATATTCACGTTGTGGACATTCTATATGCTTATGGGATGTTGATCAATAGGGACTAGACCAAATTTTTAAATGGATACATGTCAAATAATTTCTCTCATATGTGGCTACCATAGAGGGGAGTTCCTAATAAAATTTGAATTGAAAGGGAACTAAAGATGAAACACATGATCACTGCATACAATGCAGCTAATGAAAAAGTCAACATGGTGAATTCTGATTTACGAGTCTACACTCTTGACACTCCTCAAGTATATAAATCTAAAGACTCTCATACTATTTCTATACTTAGGAAATTATATATTGATGGTGCTAGATGCAAATTTGGATTTGGAATATGAAAATTTTTAAGTAATCCCATTGGGAAAGCATTTAATGCTTCTTATAAACTTTAGTTTCCTTAAATTAATAATTTGGCAGAGTATGAAGCATTACTTTTAGGATTATAATTTTATATAAAATATAAGGTTAAATAACTAATGGTACATGATGATTATGAACTAGTAGTCAATCAAGTTAGAAGTAAGTACCAATGCAAATTATCATATCTTAATAACTGCAAGTTTAGAGTATGGGACTTAATTGAGTACTTTGATGCTTTCAACATTATTTGAATCCCAAGATAAGAGAACTAGTCTATTGATAAACTAGCTTCAGCTTCAACTAACCTTATGCCAAATCAAAGTTCCAAGTTGGAAAATCTTAGCATTGAATTAGTCCCATGTCCCTCAGTTCTTAACAATGTCAATAATGTGTAATTATTTAGTGATGATCAACAAATCATTGAATTCATTAATAACTCAAGAGTATTTGAGTCTCATATTATTGATGAGATCAATGATAATTCTCTTGATGAAGACAAATTTGATGAAAAGGTGATATAATTGAATGAAAACAAAATTCCCAAAGGCATTATTGCCTTAAAAAGACTGTTTGACCAAGACAAGCTAGCTAAAGCCTATTAAAGTTCCCAAAGTATGTGGGAAAGATTATAATGTAATTGACATAGCGACTCAAGGTTAACCTCATCTAGTTAACATTGGTATAACATGCACAAATTAAGAGTATAGAAAGGCTAAAGACTTGTTGACCAAATACAAAGATGTCATTACATGGTCCTATGAATACATGAATATCTTTGATCCTAGAGTCATTACCCATACCATTCCATTAAAAGATGATTTTAAACCTTTCAGACAAAATCAAATACCAGTCAATATTTTTTTAGATCCATTGATTTATAAAGAGGTAAAAAAGCTATTAGATGTAAAAATAGTTTTTCTAAGTAGACATGCTACTGGGGTAGCTACTTTAGTAGCAATTAGAAAGAAAAATGGAGAGATTAGATTGTACATAGTCTTTAGAAATTTTGAAAAATATATTAAAAAGTATAATTATCCTTTACCATCCCTTGACCAAGTGATTTATATTGTTAGTGGTTCTACCATGATTCCTTCTTTAGATAGTTTTTTAGGATATAATCAAGTACTTCTTAACAAGGAAGATAAAATGAAGACTGCATTTACAATAAAGTGGGGCACTTTTTCTTACAAGAGTATGAATTTATAACTACACAATGTAGGAGCTACATTTCGAAGAGATATGGACCATGATTTTCAATGTCTTATAGGTAAATGAATCATTATATATATGGATGATCTAACTGTGTTTTTCAAAAATAGGGAAGACCTCATAATGCATTTACAACAAGTATTTGAATATTGTAGAAGGTATAGAATCTATCTTAATCATAAGAAAAGAAATTTTTTGTAACTAAAGGGAAATTATTAGGACATGTAATAATCAAAGATGAAATTTAAACATATCCTAAAAGAGTCATATGGAATGAATAAATAAAGAAAGCCTTAAAATATATCAAAGAAGAAATAGGAGAAGCACATGTGCTAATAAGTCTTGATTTTACAAAATATTTTTATCTTTATTCATTTGCTTTTGAACATAATTTAATAGTTGTTCTAACTAAGAAAATAGATAAATATGATCATCTAATTACATTTATGAGCACACAATTTTAAAATTTTGAGTTAAACTATTCTCTAATTGATAAAGAAGCATTGCTTTAGATAAGGTAGTTAAAAAGTTTAGACACTATATTCTTAGGAATAATGTTCATCAAATATTGCCAAACCTAGCCACTAAAATTATGCTTAGTCAATGTGAATTGGGGATGGAGAAGAAGTAAGTGGATATCTATACTATAAGAGTATAATATTGAAATAAAAAATACCAAATTAGTGGTTTCAAGGATTGATTCAAATGATTTTTAGTATTAATCCTAAAGTGAATGCCATGCAAGTTGATTAACAACAATTCCAACCAAATGATTGGTATGATGCAATAATTCATTTCCTAATCAATGGTTATTATCTTGCATGTATGATTAGATAAAAAAAAATTTATAATCAAGCATCTCATTTATTCATCAAATATGGTGTACTATATAGGAAAAAAATATGAAGGTATATACTTGAGATGTGTTTCAAAAGAAGTAGTTATTATCTTGAGTACTTTTCTTGAGAAGCTCAGGAGTAGACACCCTTCTAGAAAGACAAAAAATTAAAAGATGCCAAGGGTAGGATATTATTAGATGATAATATCAAGGATGAAAACAAGAATGTTAGATAATTTTATCAATGTCATATTTTCAATGCCAAGGAACCAAAAGCAGCTGTGCCATTAAAGCCAATCTTAATTGACAAACCTTTTACCCAATGGGGTTTAGACTTTATGGGGGTTATTAAACATAATTATTTAGATGGAAATAAATACATTCTCACTGATATTGATTATTTTACAATATGGATAAAGGTGGTAGCAAAAAAAGTTTAGAAGTGAAGATGTAATCAAGTTCTTGGAAGATAACACTTATACTAGATTTGGGACACTAGTATCATAGTTTATGATAATGGATAAATTTTTATATATATTGAGATGAATAAAGGGGAATATGATAAAAATATAGTGGTTAATTTCTCATCAAATAATTACCTTTAAGTTAATGGTGTATCAGAATCAACAAACAAAAATTTGATGAAAGCTATCAACAAGTTTGCAACTTAACAACCAATAACATGGCATAAATTGATTAAATGTGCTCTCAAGGTACAAAAATTCAAAGTGAAACAAGATTTAAAAGCATCACCATTTATATCTATATATGTTCAAGAACCAATATTTCCCATTAATCTCAATATACCAACTCATAAATTCATGCAAGAGTATATGGAAGAAGATCAAGAGTACGTTAACTCCAAGTTGCTTGATATCATAAAAATGGAGGATGAAAGAGAAGAAGCATTTTATGACTTCAAAAAACATCAAACCATTGTCAAATAATGTTTTGACAAGCATTCAGAGATAAAGATGTTTAATTAGGGAGACCTAGTTATTCTATGGGGCAAAGTAATTAAACCAAAAGGAAAACATGGTAAATTCACTCCTTTATGGATTGACCTTTATTAAATTGATGAAATATTGGGAGACAACACCTTCAAACTCAAAGAATTTTAGGGAGTAGAGTTCACTTTACCAACTAATGAGAAATACCTCAAGTATTATTTCTCTATTGTTCCACCTCAAGTATTCATGGAGTAATCTATAAGACTAGTTAGAGTTAGTGTAGGTAGGCTTAGATTAGTTTCATTCTTATTACTTGTTTGTAAATAGTGTTTGTATATATTTGTCATTTGTTTATTGTTTGTTTGTTGTCTGTTTTGGTTGTTGGGTGTTTGTTTCTCTACTTTGTTCTCTGATTTCATTAAGTCTTTTTCAAGACAGTTTTCAAGATCCATATTCATCTAAATGCTCAAAGGAACTCCATGAATCAAGAATGTAGGTATGACTCCTAAACATTGGTTGATCATATGTTTTGGAGATTTGAGCTTAGTTTTATAATTTTGAGAAATTGGTAGTGATTGATATATAAATCAATTTGTTCCTTGAAAATACTAAACCTTGTTCTTATCCAAGTTTGGTTCTAATAAGTATTGCATGTGTTTGAGTGAAAGTTTAAACTATTAGATCAAAGTCATGTTAGTAATTAAAGAACATTATTTCCTATGATGAATTTTATGATCAAGGATGATTGATTTAGAATAAAAAATTTGATAAAATTCTAAAACCTAGCTAACTCAAGTTCCTAACCTATGTTGAAAATCAAAATACAGTTGAAAAATACATAAATAATAACTTTATTGAAAATTTGAAAGATTTATAAACAAAGGTGATTTTGATAACCTCTACCAGAGCTATGGACATATAAGTGGAGCCAAAAGTATCTCTATCATGGCTATGGATGCCTAGATGGTAGTAGAGAAATTCTTAGAGAGGAGTCGAATGTATCTCTATCATGGCTATAGATACCTAGATGGTAGCAAAGCAATGCCGAAGCCTTCTTTTTTCATAAAGCATGATTCATAATGAATATCTAAATATGTTATAGGTCTACGTTAGTGATTAAGGTTATGAAATATGTAATTTATTCTCTAAATCCCATGGCAAATAGTGAATGAATCAAATCACACACACACCATTACTGAGTTTTGATGTTTGAATCTAATTATGCATTTTTAACACTTATTTTAATCATGAATTAATCTTAATAATTGTACTTGATCACATGGAATGATTGTTTTTTTATTAATTCAAACCAAAAGTATTTGAGTTCTAACATTTTGTAATGTTTCCCCCATAAGTCAGCATTTATTGAGGTCAACATACCTCCATTTCTAAAAAATGAGGACCCTTATTTTGTAAATTATGCTATAAATTAGGCATACCACTTGATCAAGTTGCATTATTTAAATATCATGGTTCTCATTTGGCTTAATTGACATGTTTACATATAATCCTTGTTTGACTTTATCTAATGTTGCTAGTGTTTGTTTCATGTGTTTCCATGTTACAGGTTTAATGGAGTTTCATTTGGATAAAAAATGTTCAAGGTTTATTTTTCAATGTCAAATTAACCTTCAGTTGGTTAAATAATATGATTTTTTTTGATCCTTATATATTAATCTTTGGTCTTAATTTATTGATTGAATCTAAGTTCAAATAATGTTAAAAACCTTAGCCTAAGTTTTTATTTTGAAATGGATTCATATTTACGTGGGGTCTTTTTATTACATTTTAGACCTAGTTTAATTTTATCCTAAGTTTTAATTGAGTTTATTAACTTATTAAAACCTTGGTCTAAATTTATCCTAAGTATATTATATGTCCCAAGCTTTACTTTGTTAATTTTATTATTTATAGTTACTAATTGAATGTGGAAACACCAAGTGTCAAAATATTAGATGATCAAAATGAATATCAATGAAATGCATATGCAAACTAGAGTCAAAAAGTCAAGGTTAAATATCGATATAATGTGTTTAATCATGTAATGGAGATATAATGATGTGAAGCCATGTCAATATGTCAAAAATCCTATGAAGAAATGCAAGACTAAAAAGTGTCATGATCTCAAAAAAATGGTAATAGATCGAATGGTGAGAATAGGGCAATAGTTCAAGGATGTTAAGAAGTAATGTGAGAGTGATAAGTGTCACAATATCAATAAGTGATCAAGTAGATCAATGGCCTATGCTTGATTTTATGAATAAGAAATAGAATTAATGATCCGCATTTGATTGTGTATTCAGTATCAATTATGGGAATGGAGTCAATAATTCAAAGAGCCTATATTGAACATGAAGTTACAACATGGTGAAAGAGTATTCAAGTGATGAATATTATTTTAAAGGTACACAGAGAGCCCACAAGGCTACCAAGTGTCCTGATCTTAGGATCTTAGATGGAAGATCAATAGCCTATAATGAAGTCAAGGCTAGGAATAATTATTAAGAGATAAACAATGTGAATTTTATCAAGATTTAGGATTACAAGAGATGATAGCATGTGTCCAAAAACTGATAATGGTCACATTTTGAAAATAAATGATTAGTGTGATATAACAGTGCCACATTGGTATAACACGTCATACTAGAAGATCATATGGACTCAAGCATGTGGAAGGTATAAATTTGAAATCCAAATGCAATCTAAGTCACCAAAGCACACATTTAAAACTTTATTTCTCCCATTAGAACTCTGTGTCAACTTCCAAACAACCCTAGAGTGTATAAAAAACCCTAGTTTATCTCTAAATTCATTATGTTGAGCCAAGAAACTTTGGATTATCATTTGACAAAGGATAATTCAATTGGGATTATAAAAATGGTGACCCATAAACATCTTTCAAATCAAGAGGTTAGACTATATTTATATTTAGATGTCAAGGGTTGAGTGTTCAATGACACAAAATTTTTAGTTACTTCTTTGAACACATGGGACAATAACTGATATAAGCTATTTTAGACAATTGAGAACCAACTAGTTATCACCAAGGAAGAAGAAAAGATCCTCCCAACAAAGAGACTCTATGATGACATTGTGGTCATTCAAATGACTGGTGTACATTATGCTATGGATAAACAAGAGGTACTTAATTTTATTAATGTTATTGGTAAAAGTTTAAAGAAGTTAAAATAGACAAGGGTATGTTGATTAATAAACATAATCTAAGGAAAATTGCTTACTTATCCACAATTGCCTTTGAGTCTTTCTACAAATTTACTAAGCCCCAAATTAACATAATCTCCATTAATTCATGGGATAAGAAGCACAACATGATGGATACCCTAGTTATGTGGTTGGAAGTAGGAAACTAGGTTTATATGGATCCTACTAAGAACATCCTTGCCAACCAATTTAGACTTGGAGTTAGGATGGTTATGATAATGTTGAATAAGTTGTATGGGTGTGTAACTACAAAATATGTAGAACCAATGTGGGTGGTCATGGTGTATTTTATCATTGAAAAGGTAATGGTTCCTCTATTAGGTGAGATAATTAGCATCTCCCTAAGTAGACATATATATGAAATCAAGAATAAGAAAAGTACTAAGTTTTATATGCTGTATTATTTATTGTATGCCCTAAGTACAACCAATAAGATCCCAAATTAAATGGAATGGTCTCCAAATGACACCCATATTGTGTCTTAGCACTATTCAAAGTTACACATTTATAAGTATAGAGACCATATCCAATTTATTTATGATTTTATTTACCGTATATTAAGTGAAGTTATAACTAGTATTCTTATGGAGAGAGTAAACCCTTTGATTAAGAAATATACTGAAGAAATGCAAGACATATAGTTATATCCTAATTGCACAATCATAAATATTGAAGGAGCCCAAAATGTTCCTCTCAAATTACTAGTTCATGTACTTGATAAACTATCAATATAAGAATTAACCTACAAATTATCCTATGGCATAGATGTAATTTGTAAAACCAAGAAAAGGGGACTCCTGCACAATTTCCTATGATAATTGGCAAGACCATATTAAGAAAATGGGATCATTTGAAGTTGTATTAAATCATAGACTATCTTTGAATTTACAAATTGATGATATTAGATATTGGGACCCTTATGGAGGGGTAAAAGAACATTTGAGAGTCAAAGGTATTTTGAATGTACCTTATGAACATGAGCATAGTAAATTTGATATTATATACACCAAGGCACCTTATTACTTTGAAGTGACTCAAAGATTAAAGGATCATAACATAAGGCATGATTCTACATTGAATAGGGACTAGAAAATGGAGGATAGATGTAAATTAGGCCCAAGGTAGTGTCATTTGATCAATTTTGGTTATTTTAGGCCTCCAATAATAGAAGTGAAAATAGAGCATAGACCAAAAGAGAGAAGGATATGTGAATTTTATTCTAATTCATAAATTTTTTAATCTTGTAGAGAAATCAAACAAGAATTACCTCAAGAGGAGGTTCATATGATAGCTCTAAATCCTAATGAGTATGTTGAAGATGAATTGAAGATGTTATCCATGGATCATGAGATAGATTGAGATATAGAAGAAGAAAATGAAACCAAGTAGGATGATTGAAAGTCATTGGACTTGATGGTTATTAACACTCCTAAAAGGAAAGTTGAGACTACCATTGTCTTAAAAGCTAAGAAGCCTAAAGTGACTATCACTCCTCTTTTGAGTGAATTCAACCTGTTTAATGATGAAAACATATTATATGGACCACCTATTCCAAAGTGGTTCATTTATGAACCAAGGTTAGAAAATCTTCCCACTATTTATAATCCATGGGATATGGTGAAAGCTACTAACATCCCTCTGCAGTAATAGTTAAAACCTTAGATTATTTCTTTACAAGAAGAGGCAAGGAGATTAGATATTCCAAATAAGTCATCCATCTAATCAAAAGTAGAGGCCCTAGTTTCACATGTGACCAAATCTTCAATTGGGGTTAGGTTTGATTCAAAGACTATTGGTTTAAAAAGAGTGACCAACAAAATAGTCATGAAATGTGGTTAAGAGATTACATAATAAAAGGTGGAGCCCATGACTAATTTGACCCAAGAGAAAGGATAGAGACCTAATGAGTATCCAATATTTAATGAGAAGGTCTTAGAAATAGCTCAATCATAGTCAAAAATTGTATAAGCTGTTATCAAAGGCTTGATGTAGTGAAATAAGAACTTAAATTAGTAATCTATCCTATCAGTGGTAGGGGATATTATTAATAAGTTTGAAGTAATCATTTATGACACATTCAACTTTTTAAAAGCTATAAAGTCTAAAAAGACATGGTGAAAAAGAAACATTCCATGACTTTGTAACAAGTCAATCAATGTATTTAATAAATAATGTAAAGGAATTGATCAACATATTGATAAAAGACCATATTCTTGGATTTAAAATAGTAAACTTATCTCATTTAAATATGGCTATGGTAATATTGATAGAAAAGATAAAAGATATGAATAAATGGTCCCAATGCATGGAGGGAATTTTGAATGAATTCAAATAATTTGAGAACTAGATGATGCATATATTGGGGATATTGATCAAGGACCCAACTACCCTCAGTCCCATTAGCTTAATAACTTATGAGGATTTAAAACATAAGACTAATCAATTCATTTAAAATTTTAAAATCAA
>JARHVA010002799.1:687500-950000 GCA_037957365.1 Torreya grandis | reverse complement strand
TGACAAACCCTATTATTTGTGTCCCAAAAGTTAAATGTCTCACATAAATCTAGTTTAATGTATTTGTAATTAGAATTGTGTTTCTACATCTCATGGTGCATTTAATATGTTCTTGGATATGTGTCTAGGGTCCAATAGAATATTTTTTTACAAATACATTTTTTTATCTTTCCTTTTACAGTCCATATATTTTCATAGTTCTCAATGTATATATCTGGGTTCATTGTTCCTACATATCTTTATATTTCCAAAAGAAAACTTTTTGATTTGATAAATCTTATCTTAAGTAGAATTATAAAATATTTCCAATTTTGGGTGGTGGATTTGTGGGTACTCCACCATATTATGGTGGTTATAGTCATGGTATCATAAATTTCTTGCATCTTTGTTTGTTCCTATATAAATACCTTTAGCATCTATTGTATGTAGTCTTCTACAATATTTATTTCACTACATTTTGGAAAATTTTCATGGGAAGCTCATTGAATGTGGTATTCCCTTCACTCTAATATCATATTATTTAGTGTGGTATTTTATTTCCCAAAGAATTTTTCTTCATGTGGCATGCATTCTTGATAGTTATTTCTAGTTCCCCATAAAACCAAGCCTAAATATCATTTTCAAAATATGTTTCTAACTCTTCATGTTCAAGTATTATTCCCCCTTCATCATTAGGTTTGTGTTCATCTTTAGGTTTTGTGATTTTACTTAGTGTGTAGACACTTGAGAGTTCATTAAAATAACTTTTGTCTTCATCTCACCATAATTTCCTCCGGCCATGCAACTCCCATACTTATTTCCAATGGAAATTAGACTACCAAACCATTCCCTTCATATATAATTTATTATTATTCATAATTCAATGTTCCATTGAAGTATACAAACCATTATAAATTTAATAAGGTTGGTTATAATATGTCATAGATGTCAATTACTCTAAAATATATTTTATTTTTTATACTATTAAGTCAAATTAAACATATATTAATTTTCCTATAGGTAAGTGCAGTGTTCCATCAACCATTAAAATATCATACATTGTAACATGTAGTTATGGATTATTAATTATCTCCAAGGTACTATGTAGTAAGACATTTATATATGCTCCAAGATTCAACAATGTATTCCTTAACTCAAGGCCATATTATTTAAAATCTAGTAAGATTTTTTATTTCTTCCACTCCCTACTTGTTCTAAACACATTATTATTAGTTTTTTATATTTTTCTCAATTCATTTTAACCTATGTTCCCTCTTTTTTTAAATTATATTAATGGAAATTTTGAGTTAATTTATTCACTTGCTCTTGGTGTCTTATGAATTTTAACATTGGTTTTAAGTTCCTAATTTCATCCTCATCAAAAAATATTAATTTAAGTTGATCTTTGTCTTCATTTATCTTTTGTGATTTTTCTACTTTTATCAAATATCTAGTCATATTCATGTATATTAAATATCTATTTCAAATTCATATTCAAAATCTCCATATTTATCTTTTTCTTTTCTTCTCCTCATTTTGATTCAAGTAGTTACTACCACTTGAGGTTTTGAATCATCAGTGGAAATCTTAAGTGTTTTCTTATGTGGATTATCATCATGTTATTTTAATGTTTCTATAAATTTTATGATTTTATAAAAAATGCATGTTCATTTATATGGGAATCCCTCTTCTTCCATAACATAATTATCTCCTAACTCATATTTTCCTCATTGCACCTTCCCTTCGTATCATTTCCTTTTCAAAATTTCTTCAAAAATAATTCCCCTTTCCATGAGGGGGATTCTAATAAATATTTATTATTCGTATCTCCCTTTTTATAAAAAATTAGTTATCTTAGGGAAAAATAAGGAATCGTGACTTATTTTTACATGAAAAAATACACACTCCACTTGTGTTTATTCTACATAATTGTTTTAACTATGCCCATTCTTTACAGAATTATAGCATGTTGTGGGAGGTTTCTCCTATCTATATCCTTGGTTATAACCCTAATTATATATTTTTCATAATCTCTCACCCCTTTATAATTTATTCACAATTTTTAATATCCTCCTCTATATCCTCCATAAACTTTTCCTCTATACCCCTTGATTATTTTTATAATACTGTAGTTGGGTATTTTGAGATTGAAATTATTGTAGTGTGGGAGGATTTTTTATTATTGTCTATGGTGTGATATGTTAGGGTTTCTCATGCATAGTTATGATTATGGATTATATTGAACTATGGATACTCTTATTTGATTATTATCTTTTACATCTATAATTGAATCTAGTGTAGGTAATATCCACAAATAGTGCAATACATCAATTGATTTATGGGTG
Source organism: Torreya grandis (assembly GCA_037957365.1). Taxonomy (NCBI): domain Eukaryota; kingdom Viridiplantae; phylum Streptophyta; class Pinopsida; order Cupressales; family Taxaceae; genus Torreya; species Torreya grandis. The sequence goes on along the minus strand of JARHVA010002799.1, from coordinate 947,676 downwards.
GAGCCACTTCCATCATTGGACATAAATGTTGTGGATATTGTCACATGTTTGAATTTTTTTTGAGTAAATTATATCTCCATATATAATTTTTTTAGTGGAAGGATATATCCATGTAGGTGTATATGATGATCTTACCATCACCACTCATTTTTCCATTTCATGAAGGGGACATTCTGTATGTAAGTGTCCTTCCACAAAATAAGTGGTACACTAAATATTGGCTCTTGGTGGATTATTATTAACTATTTGTGAATAAAAATATCACCTTTCATTTTAATATATTATTTTAATTATAAATGTTCCAATTTTAATTATACTCTTTCCACATTATCTTTCAATGATCAATCTGTTTCACATCTCTAATATTAAGCTTCTAGGTGTGATTCCATCTCAAGAATTTTTTGAGATGTATTAAATATTTTTTCATCCATGTTTTCTCATAAATATTTTATTAATATAGAAATAAACCACCCAATTATATTCTTCGCATTCAACATTTCTTCCAATTTTCTTGTGATTGATTTAAATATTTGAGCATACTATTTCACTATTTCTTTTTTTATCAACTCTCTCATATTACTAACAATTTTATAAGTAATGTCATGGTATTAGAAGTATCCTTTTAAGGCTTCCTATATATCTACCCATGTACTTGAACATTCGTAATACTTTTTCATGTACCATTTAAGGGTATCATCCTTGAGTGTTCAAACAAATTCAAATAACATTACCTTATCATCACAATATTACTGATCTACCAATATGATTGTAGTAAAAAAAATGTTATTCCATAGAGTTAGTATCTTTTTTAAAAAATGGAAACTTATTTTTATTTTTTGTCATTTTTGATTTGTTAGGTTATGTTTGAACATTACTACCAATACTGCTATTCTATTTACTTGATGTACTTAATCTATAAGTACTGATAGAGCTTTTCCACTAGTTATTTTTTCATGTCTAATAATATTTTTTCTATGTCCTTTATCTCCTTAAATCACCATGAAATTATTTATTTCCTGAAAATTCTACTTGATTTATTATAAACTCCCTTAAGTTCTCAATCTCTTTACTATACCTTTTGTCCTTATATACTAAGTATTATCTTGTATATATTTATCTTTGTATAAGGAAAAAAGTGATTCAAAAATAAGTACTAGTAGTAATAATAGATAAAAAAAATATATAAGGAGTAATCTAGATAAATTAAATAGGAATTAATTAAATAAAATATTTGATAATAATATAATGAAGTGATATAAGAATATGAAGAGGTTACTTAAAGTTACACACCCCCACAAAACCCTAACCTCAAGAGACCCCATGAGGAAATGAACCCTTTGGATAAAATATCATTCCCTTATGCCACTTCACAATAAATGCAAGAATATATATATATATATATATATATATATATATATATTCTTGCATTTATTGTGAAGTGGCATAAGGGAATGATATATATATATATATATATTCTTGCATTTATTGTGAAGTGGCATAAGGGAATGATATTTTATCCAAAGGCTTCATTTCCTCATGGGGTCTCTTGAGGTTAGGGTTTTGTGGGGGTGTGTAACTTTAAGTAACCTCTTCATATTCTTATATCACTTCATTATATTATTATCAAATATTTTATTTAATTAATTCCTATTTAATTTATCTAGATTACTCCTTATATATTTTTTTTATCTATTATTACTATTAGTTCTTATTTTTGAATCACTTTTTTCCTTATAATTGGTATCTCTTCCAACATCTAATTACTCATATATGTTTTCCTTGTGAGTTTATTATTGATTATTTACTCTTTAAATTAATTAAATTAATAAAATATATCATTTTTATTCTAATATATTATTAAATTATCTTATTTTTATAATATTTTCTTCATCTTTTGTCTTACTACTTTCTAGGCCTTGTCCACTATTGGCCAAACAATGCATCCCTAGTTTTTTGTTTGAACCGAAGGTTTTGAATAGTTTTGGGGTTATCATTAGTTTGGATAATTTAAATAAGTTATTATACATTTCATTCATGAGTTTTTTTGGTGTGTGATATAATATTCTTGTATTCTAATACTCTCACTAGTTTCATATGCACCTTTCAATGGTATTAATGTTATAATGTATGTTTATGGTAGAGGGACAGTGTCCATATTTTAGATGTGTGGATTTTTATACTATATTCCATATTAGTTTCATATATTATCTTATTTATTTAATCTCTCCATTTATTATACATTTATTTCTTAGCTTCTAACATAATTCTCTCACCCTCAATCTATTTTTTTGTCTCTTAATTCACCATTTTAACTTTGAATAACTTCTATAATACCTCTTAATAATATATTTAATTTATGTATCCTTAATTTGATACTTATATTACTATCCCCATAAATATTATTTAACATCCCCCAATTATTTATACTATATGTCTCGAGTCATGATTTGTTAGGATCCCCCTTCTTTCCACCTACTATCCCTTAAGTGTTTGTCCCCTAAAGGAATTTCCTACCTTATTTGATAAACCCTCTATCCATAAATATATTTTGGATGAAGAAAGATACCCTATTTAATAATAATTCTCTTGATACTTAAACATACTTAAATCTCTTGGTGTCAAAACTTGTCCAAACCTTAATACCTCAAACTTGTAAAAATGAGTGGAGTGTTGTATTAAACCAATAATCAATAACTCTAGTCCAAGGTTTGTAAAAAAAAATTTAGTGCCTCAATATTTTATGTATTTGAATTGATAGGTTTATTAATATGGGATCTTCATCCATCTGTATGATTATTTTGTCTTGATATCTAAGGATGCAAACACTTCACAAATGTGACCTAAAATTCTTCCTCTTGGGATATGAAGAAGGGTTCTTTTGCTTTAGGTATATATTTAACTCTTTGTTTTGTCTCATAGCAAAAAAAATCAAGTACCCCTTCCTACCACTCTTTTATTTTTTTTAACATTGGTATATAAAACTCTAACTGATATATTCCCTTAGACATTAGTTAAATAAAGTCTGTGTGGCACCACCAAATTTTGACATAAAATCTAAAGATTTAGTTATACATGTATATGTTAATCAACTTATCTTTATTGAAAATAAATGTGGTGTATAGGTTATTATTAGTTATAATTAGTTATTATATGTATTCATAAAACAAAATAAGTAGGTCTTCTCATTCATAGAAAATAGTACATAACTTTTCTAGTCTAACATCTCTTTTATTTTTATAATATAGTAGAAATTACCATTATAATTTCTATATACCTCTCTATTATATATCACCTTTAATGTTTAATATATTTCCACTCTTAACTAAGATATCGAAAAGATTCGTTATGTTTTTTAAAATCTTAATTCACTTCTCTATTACACTTTTACTCTTCTATGTTATAATTAATCTATTACAATGTTTTGGTATAAATACCAATTAACTACCTTACAACTCAATAGTCATGTCTATGTGAAACATGCATTATATTAAATAAAGTCATCCTATGTTACCATAAGGATCAATATTTATCATGTTACTCAAGTCAATACAAGCCTCTATCCCATCATCCTAGATATGTATTTATCAACTATGTAGATTTAGTTATTCTTTTGTAATTATAGTTTTTTCCCTTAACTACTGAATAATCCTACCAACATGATGCACATGGACTCATTTAGCTTCCTTTAATGACCTCAAAACCCACCATAATTTTTTTTTGTTTTTAAATATATGAATGTTGGTTTCTCACAATAAAATTCATGTATATATTACTAACTTCAGTAACTTATTTCAATTTAATAACTATCTAATGATTCCATCTCCTAATAGTTGAAGAAAGGATTACTAACCTAAAAGATCAAATAATTTTACACCACTAATAATTAACTCAAGGTTAATTTACCTGTTAGATATCATAATAATTTTATCCTATAAATGTAGTCATAATAATGAATACTCATAAATATCTCATAACCTAATCATCAGGTTAGCTTAGAATTAGACATTCCCATCTAGTCTTTGAGTGGGTCAAGCAATTATTTCAAAATAAACTAAGCATTTAATGTAAATTCATTAACTAGATGTTGGGTCCATAAATAATAAAATATTTCCAAAAATAATTAATTTACATAATAAATTCACATTCATAATATTTATTCATGCTTAATTTATCATTTCCCAAGCTAGCCAAATAATATAACACCTAGACATAATGCTTCAACTCCTATTGGAGATAGAGTTCATATCTGTCACCTATGAATCTCAAAAAAACATAAGGTAACCCAAAATAGGTTAAGCATAAATTAAATCAATGCATAAAAAGGATAATAACACACCTTCCTCATGTTATTTATTAATGATTCCTAAAATTAAGGTGTCTTTCCAAACATTTCCTCTAACCAATCATAATATTAGAATCATAAAACCTTCCTATTAACTTGATACCAACTCTATAAATAGGTAACTAATATTAAGGATACAATAAATCAATACCTAAACTATTTAATTTTTACTATACCTATAGGTAGGTCACTATTATGATGTGAGAATGCACCCTTGTGGAGGAGTTATTTAGGCTCCTCCACTCCTAATCACAATATGGGAATAACCCTAGGCTATGGGTATCATATAATAGGGTTGAACCTATAGAGAAGGATGGATTAATTTTGAAGAATAACCTAAACTAATTTTGTCATAGGAAAAGCGTTAGAAAGGGGAAATGGATCCTAAGAAAGTTAACCAAGTGATACACCAAATAAAAATGGGAAAATCCCATAAGCTTAAACCCATACTAGATCTATAAAAGACAATGCTTCTTTCATTTTTATTCACAAACTTAAGTGTTGAAAGTAGGTGGATTGATATCCTCCTAGAAAGCTTTTGCTTTTGAGATCTAGCTCATGCTAGGCAATCCATCCAACTACTTGTCTAACCAACAATGTTTGTAGTAGTTATTTATTAGTTTAAGTCATTCTTCCATAGCCAAAGAGGATTTCTCATAAAGTCTAGATTCAACATGCATGCATTTAACATGTATTCTTCTTTCATAACTAGTTTCTTCTTTTCACACTTAAGAAACAACAAAAATTAAAAAGAAACAATATTCATCTAGATGACACATTATAAAAATAGCAATTAAACATTTGTGAAGAAAAGAAAAAATGATTCTTAAATCATAAATTTCATTTTGAATAACTTGGTAATTTATTTTCTTTATTTCAGTCCTATTTTTTACAATTTTTAGTTCTATAAAACTATAACCCTACAATAAACTAATCAACTGGATAGACTTAGTTCTATAGTTACTTCTTTCTTAAGAGTCTTAGCCAACTTATTTGACTTTTTTTTTGGCCTATTATTCATTAGAAAAAATTGATCTGATCAGTTTTGTTATGAACTATTTGGATAATCAATCAACCTAATTAACCTAATACTCTTCAAGCAAAAGGAATTAACTCACATTAGTAGTAATTAATTCATCTTTCATTTTACTGCTTGCTTACTTAGAGTAGCACACATAGTATAACTATTAAAGTTTAATTTATCAATTTAGTCACATTGATATTTATTTTATTCACACATTATCGAATCATAAAATATTAAAAAGCATTAAATTATTTTACCTAAGGTCTACCTACTTGAATTTAATCACCAAGGGGGAAGCTGACTCAATTTTTTAGCCAAGTATAAATATGTGGTTAATGATATATATATTATCAAATCACTTGACACCCTTATCAATTTTATATTATAAAGTGATAGGATAGGCCCCATACCAAGATAGTACCATCACCAATATATATCCCTTTCATCCTTAACATACTTGATACAAGCTTTAGCTTACCTTTTATTAGTTCTTTTATAAACCCAAACACCCTATAACATTTTAAATTATAGTTTAAAATATATTGGAATGATTGATCAATATATTAGCATTTACATTTTAATATTGTTACTTATTATTTTCAAATTTTATTTTGTATTATATAACTTGTATCATCTAGCATTTGTAAAAGGTTTGTGTTGTGTGCTGCAACTAGATCAACCCAATTGACCTAGTTACCTATGTGTTTAAATTATTTTTATTCAAATTACTACTTATCTTGATTTATAACATTCCAAATATTTCATACCTATAAAACATAGTTTAATCAATCAACCTATTTAACTTAGTCTCTTATAGGTAACTCTATTTACTTTCTTATAATACACAATTGACCCATTTGACTTAGTTTCCCACATAGCCCTTTTGTTTCTCTTCTCATAGAACATAGTCAACTCATTCGACTTAGTATCTTATAGCTTATTATGTGTGTTTTAACATAGAGTGTAGTAAACCTATTTTACTTTATCTATTATAACTTATTTTATTTTTCCTTCCAAACTCAGTCGACTAGTTTGACTTTGTAGCATCTGGTCGAATCTATAGTTTTTAAATGAATTGGTATTATAGGTGGCCAATCTAGTTTAATAGGTGGTTGAGTTAGATAATTAAACTATTATATTCATAATTATTTCTTATTTTAAGCTTCTAATTAGTTAATAACATTACCTAATTAAGGATCTAGATGAGAACCTCACATTTATTATTACCCCAAATCAAACTATTTAATTCCTTCCTTCATGTCCTCATAATCCCAAATAAATTACTAAATAATGTAATACAATTGAGATTATTCATCTTAGTCCTCCTCATAATACCATTGTTTGGAATCATCCACCCAATAATCTATCCCCTACTACAAATATAGGGAATGCTCCTTCTACCAACCCTAACATTCCACCTCCTACCACTAACAATGAAAATCCTCCCATTGATACAAATCTAGTTACTACTAAAATGATTTAAAAAATGAATGTTATGCAAACAAATACTAATTCAAAAATTATGAAAATGTCATCTCACATGTTATAAATGGCTAGTGAATCACCTGAAGTCATCAAGAATCAACCAAATAAAAAATTTGTCCCTCCCCCTCTTACAGATGTCAATGGGAACATAATCCCTCAACCCCATTTGCATAACAAAATGCTTCAACATATTAAAAATGAATACTTATCTCCATTAATTACATCTATCAACACTAGAAACATATCTCTAACTATCACATATGATGGAGCTAAAGATCCCACCAACTTTCTTAAATATTTTGGTAATCTTTATAAGTAATGGGTCCAAACTAACACCTTTGATACCACCAATCTCCTATATAAAAATTTTTGTTGGTCATGTAATTAAATGGTACGATAAATTTCCTATACATTCCATCTCACAACTATATGATTTAGTCAATACTCTAGTGAAGGAATTCTAACATAATGACCTTCCTAAAAATTAACTTATCCACTTCATCAATGCCAACTAAATTTATAACAAATTTGGTCCCACTTTAATCAAATGATGGAAGTATCTAGATCATAAAGTGGGCCATAACATGAATGATGACACTCTTTTGAAACTATTTTTTACTTCTCTTAAATTTAGTCTTTAATAAAAAATTTGGATCTTTTCACCTAAAACTTTAGATTAAGCCTTAGACCAAGAAAAAATTCAAGACTTTCTTATGACTCAATTGAAATCACCTCAAGAATATACTAAGGAACCTTTACAATCATTTTATCATAATAATGATTCTTATAAGCCTCCCTAAAATCAAAAGGGAGAATCCAATTCAACCCATTTTATCCCCACCTAGCATCCCTTGAGTCTAGAATAACTTAAGAAGAAATTTCCACCCTCTAATCCCATGAAATTTGATCCTTCTAAACCTCCTCCAAAATGGTAAAATCTTGATAAATTTTATTGGTGGCATGTTACAATAGGTCATTCCCATGATGCTTCTCATGATCTTCACCAATTTCTTCTTGATTCCTTGCTTGGTCCACATTTCAATCTTGATACTCTAATAAAACAACATCATCAAGTGTTTTAACCTTTTATTATTTTTACTAAGTAAATCCTAAGCTAGATCAAAGGGTTGGGTATGTGGTTAATCTAGAATAAAATTGGAATTTATTAATTCTATGAAACTTTTCCAAAATATCAAGGACAAGTAGAAAAGGAACTTATCTAGATGTACACAAAGTTTTTTTTAGATTAGGGTATAAGAGATGGCTGAGTAGACAAAGAGGAGTCTTTTGTATTTTGAATATTTTTTGAGATATAGCTCTAGATAGTAGCACCCCTCTTAGGATATTAGTACCATGTAGTGTTAGTGTCCAAATCTAATGCTAATGTCCATTATGTAGTGATTATTTGTAACTTTCAAGATAGCTTTAGGAGTTTATAGAGGTCCTATAGGTGATTTTGTGTTGTGTGGAGGCTCATTTGTGTCACTATTTTGGATTAATCTTCTCTAAAACCATAATGAATACCTACACACATGAAACAATGAACTAATCAAATGTAAAAGGAAATGAAAAACTAGGTTGTAGTATGTTATGATCATCTCAAGTAGAAGCCCTATTATCTTGGTACTACCTACATTAACCCCAATACTAAGGTTATCATATTCCATGTATTTTTCCCTTAAGTAATGTGTACCATCAACTTGCATGGTATGCTAGAATGAATTTTGCCTAGGCCCTTATTTGATCAAGCATGAAAATATCTAGGTGTGAAATTTGAGTAGTATTTAGAGTCTTTGATTTGTATTATTGGTTAATTTTATGTAAATAAGTGCCAAGATAGTAAGTTCTAGATGTAAAATGCCTTGTGAGGATCTTTATATAGGAGGAAATTTGTTTTGAATATAATACCTTGTTCATTGGCCAATAAGTCATGCAAATTATATAAAAACCATAAGAGAAGGGTCACAGAGGGATTATGACTCAAACATGGGTGAAATTGACTGTTAGATATTAAATACATAAGTGGGTACTATCACAATGTGGTGCTACTATATTAAAAGTGTAACTAATGTATTAAGGCTCATAATAGAGCATAAATAAGGGATGACATGCTAAGGGCCCTTAAGACTAGGAAAAGGTGACCTATGACTATTGGGGGTATTGAAAATAGGGAAAATAAAGCACAAAAAATAATAAAAAAGACTCAAAGTGACCATATAAATAAGGGATATAACCATCACTAATACCCTTGTGTGAAAAAGCAAAAAAATACATAGTACTTGTGGTTTCTTAACAAAAATAGGGTTTACATTCCCCCCCCCCTTTTATTCTATTAATGCAATAAAATGAAAGTATTAGAGTAAAATAAAATAGAAATGCATACCTTTACTTACGTATGTGAATGTAATATGGATTTGGACCACTTTTTGGATAGATAAGTGGATAAGAATTGGAGTGTGACATGTGAAGGGAAACATATGGTGTGAATGCCCCCTGTAATAAAATTGAGTATGTAAATTGAATGCATGGTGAAACAAGACTCACTTATCCCAATATAAATATGAGTAATGTAAACTATATGCATAGAGAAATAAGGTTATCTTTCCCCCACTTTGAATCTGAGCAATGTAAGTTGAAGGTGTGGAGAAATAAGGCTCACTTTCACCAACTCTAAATCAATTAAATGTAAGCTAAATGTGTGGAAAAATAAGGCTTGCTTTCCCCCACTCTGAATATGAGTGTGTAAACTAGGTCTAGTGTAATTCTATGGATAAATCATTGTAGATGTTCCTCTGACCCAAACTAGTGAAAATTTGATGATGATACTAGTGCAACCTAATAAATATAAAAAATAGGACCAATAATGTGTGCTCTACATTATGCCCCCTAGTCCTGATATCTAAGAGATGTAGTTATGTATTTGAATATCTGAATGAACTTGTCAAAGTTGTATATCTATGTAGAGTGTACATCTGAATATTTATGTTAACCTACATAAAACCTATATATATCTATGCACCCATATATCTAAAAATATTTAAATTTGGATGCCTATGTAAACCTATGTAGACCTTTACATTTATATATCCAAGAACCTATGAAAATTTTCATAAACCTATGTAGACCTATGCATCTGTATATATATAAATACTTGACTCTAGAAACCTATGTAAACTTATGTATACATGTGCATCTATATATATATATATATATATATATATATATATAAATTTATGACTTTAGATGCTTGTGTAAACCTATGTGGACCTTTACATTTGTATATCTAACAACTTGTGAAAAACCTATGTAAAATTGTGTAAACCTATGCATCTATATATCTAAAAATTTGTGACTCTGAATGCCTGTGTAGACCCATGTGTCTATATATATATATATATATATATATATATATATATGACTCTACATGTCTAAAACAATCTATGTATATTCCCACCTCCCTTTTGGTGAGAGAGCCAAGACTATTATGTGGTTATTTAACCAAAACTGTTAAGGATCAATTAGAATGGTATTATTTGGTAGTTATAATGTTGTATTAGGTTTGAAATAATGTATTGATTATGTTGGTGTTGATAGTTTATTGTGTGGTTAGATAGATTATTGGTCTATTGTATTTTTAATATATTGTGATTATTCTTTTGTCATTTTATTGGTTTGAAAATAATGAGGGGATTGGTTTTACAAATATAGGACATAACATATGATTATCAAGTCCCATGTGTAAGAAATGGTTTTTGAATTTAATCTACAATTCTTGAGATATGGAAACAACAAGAGAGTTGTATTAATTAATAAAACAAGTGCATAGGGGTAACCTTAATAAGGTGGCATTGGGTAAGTTATGACTTAAATAGGTCATTTTGAATCATTTTAAATTTATTTGCATCATTTGAGTGGAAATAAATTTGAGTCTAAGTGAGAGAAACATGTTAAGGAGATGAGATTCTAATTTATCATGCTATGAGGAGTTTGAGGTATGGATTCAAGTTGGGGAGGAGATTTGCCTAATAAGGGACCCAAACTTCTCCTATTTTTATCATTTTGGTTGTTTTTTTACTAGTTTTCCTAGAAAAGGATTGTTTTAGGGATATTTTCAAGAAATTATAATTAATGTCATATTTTTGGGTGCTATTATCCATATCCTGGCACTACTATCTAGACTGTGGTGCTATTGCCCAATGATACTATCCTCTAGGTTTTGCTAATGTATATTAGGCCTAAGATGTGAATATTAATGGTCTTTACTAATTTAAGATGCCTATTATTATTTTTTGGTCTTATTTTATATTTTACTAATGTCAAATTTGGTTGTAATATTGTAGGTTGATGCTCGTATTCAAGAGTTACATATGGGTAAGATGATGGATCCTATATGGGGTTTACCTTTGTCAAATGTATAGATAGAGGTGATCAAGAGATTAGGACTACAATATGTTTATTTCCTAGAACCTATACCCTAAGATAAGCATACGATCATTACATTATGTGAGAAGTGGAATTCAGAGACATGTACATTCTAGCTACCTATGGGTGAGATTAGTGTCACATTGGAGGATGTATATCTGATCCTATAATTGTTAGTCTTGGGGCAAAAAGATTATTATAGGAGGCCACTAGTCTTTGATCTATATAATGGGCATCTAGGTACTTCTCTAACATGATGGTGGGGAGTCATTACTCAGGGAGTATGAGCTACATATTATTGACCATGATTATGATGGCCAATGTTCCATGATTGTATAAATTTCTAGCTTTATTGTTGTCATCATTTATTTCCATGGATGGGAATGGTGTCTCTATCTCTTACAAGATACATGAGATAGTACATGACATTGAGCATCATGTCACCATGTACTCTCTGGGTCATACCATGTTGGTTCATTTATATAGGGACTTGTACGACTTTACACAAGAGATAATTGGTAGGGGTATCAATACATTGACACTATTACATTTATGGGCATACAAACACATATATGTGAGTAAGACAATGGCCCATCCATGAGATGGATGGGCTCATCTGTAAGTATTTATAGAGGGATAGAATAGGATAAGGAATGCACCAAGGATGAGTAATACATATTTTTGGTAGTTACTAGACAATTTGAGAGTAGAGGATATCAACTAGATACCTTATAGGGGCTATCAAGGGTAGCTTGAGGATAACACATAGTTGATGTGGATTGGAGTTATCTATTGGATACATGATTGTTGGGATAATGTATATGAGTGGTTTCAATATGAGAGGGCTTCCCAATAATTTGGTGTTGTAAAGGATTTGACCCCAACACATATAGTGTGGTTGAGGAGTTCTCAAGATCTTATGAGGCTAGGTTGTAGGCTGAGGCCATCTATTTCTAAGTTAGCTACTATGCCAGTGAAAGAGAATGATATTAATATTAAGGTACCAAATTTGGATTATTTTGGAGTGACTAATGCATATACAACCAAGTGGAGTGAGCAAAGATGGGCACCTCTATTCTTGAGAGGTGGGATGATTATGGATGAGGTACTGGATCTAGATCCCTAAAGGTTATTGATAGTAAGTAAAATAGTTTATTTATATGTTCTATATAAAGTTGATTATATGTTTTGATATAATAAGATTTGTATACACATAATAATTTAAAATTTTATCTAATATTGATGTTTTACATCTTGAAAAAACTCATCGAGACCCAATCTCTCTGAGTGCATGCCCTAAGGGGTGTATTGAGAAAGGGGTGGGTAGACCTTTGGTGCTTCATAGGATTGATATCCCTTATTTACACATAATTACCAATCCAACCAACTCTCAAAACCATTCCTAAGCTATTTTTACTCCCTTGAGTCTTTTCCTCTTTTTATCCCTCCTTTCTTATCTTAAACTATTTTTTGAATATAAAATGTACTAGGTCGATTAGGTTTACCTAGTATAGATTAGGGGTATTCTTTACTTTCTTAGCTTGTTAGCATTTCATCCAACCTAGCTTAGACCTAGTGAGTTATCCTTGAAAACATATTGGGTTGACTGGATTGACCCTGTACAACCAATATTCTCAAAAGGATTTAAGATAATATCTAGCTATATATACAAGATCATTTTGATCATTATTCATATGTGCAATCAAGACTTATTATTTTCTTGTGCTTCTTCACAATATTCTCTTCCATCATTCTACTTGAGGAGACTTAGCTTAGGTTTCTTATTTAGAGAATTTAGTCTTATGGATAATTCTTGGATGCTTTGGCCTTTCTTAGTGATCCTTAAAATCAACAACTTATTATGAATCCCCATTGTCTAAGGGAGAGATTGAGTCTTGATGGGTTCACATTCCTATAAGTATATTATAACTTTGTTCTCCTCTCTTTTAGTAGATAGAATTAGCATAAGTGTTAGCTCGAATAATACTATCTTTCATATTTCATGTATTAGGGTGTTACTCATGCTTATTTTAATTGAATTTCATATACATATTTAGTTTATTTGTTTCTAACCCCCATTTTGTGCCACAATATTTAGTGTGCAATAGATTAGATTTTGATTTCTTGTTATTAGAATAGAATGAACATTTTAAACCTTAGGACTCCATTAGGATTATTATGTGATTGTGTTAGATTATTGGATTTATAACCCTTCCTATCATGATATGTTGTGACAAGTAATCCCTTAATTGGGTCTATTACATTTCTATATTGGTTATTATCCCACTTAACATGTGTATCCACAATCAGAAGTGTAGGTATGCTCAATATTCTCTGAGCAAGGATTGATTTATAGACATGATGCATTTATGATTACATACATTCTAGTGAATTCAATGTGAACTAACCCTTTCAATATTTATTCACTTTTACTTCTTTTATTTTGATATTCATTTTTACCATATATTTTTGACATACTAGATCTATTTTGTCCACCCAACTATTTTTCTCTATACATAGGTTTCCAAAAATAGGAAACTAGATCAAATTAGTTAACTTAGTATAGGTTTCTAACATTTTATACATCTAGTTCATCCTACTAGATCAACTCAGTTGACCCCTTATAGTTTTAGAACTTTTCAATAGGTTCATGTACAACTTGATCAATCTTATCGACCTAGTTTTTAGGTTTTTCAAGCACACTTCAAGGTTCTTCATCACCAACATTCCTTCATTACATCTTTGATCCACCAAGGTTCTTTTATAATTATATTATTATCTCTTTTCTATATTTCCTTTTACAATTTTCATTCTTCAAAACTACCATTACACAATCAATTGGATTGACACTATCAGCCTAGTTCTATGTTTTGTGTGTTGTCTAAAATAACTAGATCAAGACGATCAACCCAATTTATTTGCAAAGATTGCTTATATAGTATAGTTTTGACATTATTAACCATATTTTTAAATTTTTTCATATACTATCCACACTATACCTTATTTAAAAGTTATAATTAATCTCATATCTGTTTGTAATTATCTCACACATTTCTTTTCTTACTATTTGTATGCTTAGAATAATTCACATAGCTTAATTATGGGATTTTAAATTAATAATTTAGTTTCAATATTTCTATTTTATGCAAACATGAAAAAATCATATAGATTAAACAAACACTTTAACATTCTATCTACCCTAGGCCAACCAACTTGAATCTCATCACCAAGGGGCAAGCTGACTTGATGCTCTAGTCAAGTATAAAACATGATTAATGGTATATTTTGGCTAAGCACCCAGCACCCTTATCATTTTAGTGTGTGAACTTATGGGATAGGCCCTAATACCAATCTTGTACCATTAACACTACAACCCCTTTTAGCCCAAACTACTTGAAACCATCCTTAGATTGTTATATATTACCTTGCTTATAACCAACTTCCAATCACATTAAGAATCATTCTTAATAATCTAATAAACATTCAGGTTGACCAATTAGTTAGATATTTATTTTTCAAAGTGTATTGCTTGATATTTTCTCAATTGTGTATATAAAAACTTGCATTAGTTAGCATTAGTGTAAGGTTGTGTTTTGTGTACCTCAATTGGATTGGCTAGTGTTGATCTAATTGAATATTTGTTTCCCTTCAGCTCTTCTTTTCCTAGAATAGCTATAAATATTATCATGTTTTATATCATAACTTTTTATCATATTTCTCTTTCTCCCTATTTATTGTACTAGATCAACCCAGTCAACCTTGTATATTTTTCAACTCCTTTTACCTCATTTTCCTACCTTTATTTACTGTATTAGATTGACCTAGTCAACCTTGTACTATTTTTAGGCCCTATTTTATATAACATATTGACATATTCAACCTTTTACTATTTTATATCTTCCCTATTCATCAATCTAACTTCCCATCTCTCCAATTTTGCATTTTATTCATCTCTCTTTAGTCAAAATGAAGTATCCTATTAGAATCTTCTTGAACAATCTAAATCCATTTAAATATTATATGTGATATTCATTTCTTCTTCTATTTTCCTCATAAGAGAACCATCAATCTTGGTGCATCTCTTCTCCTCCTTCATCTATGAACTATAACATCATAAAAATAATAGCCCAAGATGAAGTTTATGGATCTGACCCTTTATCTACTTGCCAAGAAAATTCTCATCTTTAAAACATTCAAACCAATGTGGGAGTGATTGATACAAGTTTAATTAATAATCCCACTATTAATCCATCTTATTCTAATCTTCTCCTTAATACCAATTTGAGGGGTGATCCTACCAACACCAACCCACCACCTAATGCAACCCAACTATTATCCCAAGTTATTCAACAAATAAACATTATGTAATAATCTAATACTAACCAAATGATGTAACTTCAACAACACTTAATTAATGTGGCTAATCAACCTCCAACTATTCATCCTCAAGCTAATCCTGATTACATTCCCCCACCTCTTAGGGATGCCTCAGTTAATGTTATTCCTAAACCTATAATGAATAATAAGATGCTTCAAAATATTAAAAATGATGCTTTAGCTCCCTTCATTATTTACATTGATATTGGTAACATATCTCCAACTATAAATTATGGTGGGACTAAAGACCCTTCTTCATTTCTTAAATCCTTTGAAAACCTTTACAAAGAATGGATCCAAAATAATACCTTCACCACTACTAAAATTCTAGTCAAAACTTTCACTGGTGATGTATTATAATGGTATAATAAACTTCCGCAACATTCAATTTGGAAACTTGAAGATTTGATCAATCCTTTAGTTAAAGAGTTTCAACACAATGATCTTCCCAAAAATTATATTGGCCATTTCATCAATGCTAAGCAATCTCCAACTGAATTAGCTCATGACTTTATTAGATGATGGAAATATTTATCTCATAAAGATAACCATAACATGATTGATGATAACTTATTCAAACTCTTTATCATAGCTTTAACTTCTACTCTTCAATATAAGGTTCTAACCTTTGATCCCTAAACACTAAATGAGGCTCTTTATCAAGCTAAATGTCAAGACTTTATCATGTATCAATTCAAACACAATCCTAAAATTCTTAAAGTATATCTCCAAACATATAATGCTATCACTAATAATAATCTAAATACCAAATAAGGAGTTACCAAAACTAATATTCCTTCACCTTCTCATATACCTCTTTTGGTTCAACAAATGAAACAATGTTTACCACCCTTTAAGCCTTTCATCTATTTCCTAAGTGGTATGACCTGAATCTTTTTTTTTTCCATACCGACATTGGGCATTCTCATGAATCTTTTAGAGGGATACATAAATTTTATATCTCTTATATGCTTGTTGATTCATTTAATCATGAAGCTATGATAAATATTTGTCATCAATAATACACTGTCACTTCTCAAAAATGACAATCCCTTTTAAAACTTCTACCTATAATAATCAAAAATCTTATTCAAATAATCAAGTATATATCAAGGATAGTTATGCCATCGATGCTGATTATGACAAATATTATAACAACTCTCAATATGTCAACATTACCAAGGTTAATTATAATTGTAAATCAATTCAAAAAGATTCTATTTCTAATCCTAAAAAATCCATCTTTATAAGAACAAGTCCTTAGAGATACTACCACCACTAATGTTGATTCGAAAGCACCTCATGAACAACTTCCTCGTTCCAATCCTTCAACCATATCTATACCTTCCAAAACAAATTTACCTTCTAAACCTCGTGATGGTTCTTCAAAATCTCATTATAACTTTCTTGAAAAACTCAACTATATGCCTTGTAATATTCTTTTAATGAATTTGGTTCATACTTCATCTTATCAACATAAATTTATTATGCAACAAATTCAAGATATTGAATATCCATGCTCTATAGATGAAGAAACACATTCTATATGTTCAATCTACTAATGTCAATACCATTAAAACCATGTGTCCTTCTTATAAACCCTATATTGAATTCCTTGAATAATACATGATCAATGATGAAATTCTCTTTCATGTTGATGATGTACCACTCTTTATTAAAATAACCATTAATACCACTCTTATCCATAAAGGCTTAGTTGATGAAGGCTCTAGTATTAATGTAACATCCTTGTGGCTTATTCAACAACTTGGTTATAACAAGGATCATCCCAAACAAACCCATCTCACTTTCCATGGTTTTGACAAAACTAATCATAAACTACTTGGTTGAATTTGGATTCCATTAACCATAATACCTAAGACCATTTAAACATAGCTTATGGTCTTTGATCTACCTTTATCCTACAATATCCTTCTTGTTAATCTCTGGACTCATTAAATATGAGCCATTGTTTCTTATAGTAATCAATGTATTAAATTATTACATAATGGGAAATGGTACAAGCATGAAGTCGATCCCAATCCATGGAGCATTCAAATTCCTAATCCTAAACCTCACTATCATATTCCCATGAATCCTAAAATTAATAGTTCTCCTTTACTTGAGTTTATCAACATGAGTCCTGATTTACATGTTACTCTTGTATATTTTAATGATGATGAGCCCAATGAGTTAAAACATACTTGTAATACTACAAGGTTACCTTCACATATTTCACAATGGATTCCTCCTTTTGTATTACCTAGGGACCATACCATTCCTCTCACAAATGAGATTACCAAATTTCCCCCTCCATGAAATGCTCAAGAGAATTCTTTACCAAAAGATGTCATTATTTACAATGATTTTGGAGTGATTAAATTATTTCAATATCCTCTCATCATGTCTCCTCATACACTCAACAACATTAGCATTTCACCTTCTGAAACTCCCCCTGATTCTCAAGCATGTACAATTTATCCAACATATGATGACAACTACATCATGACCCAAGCTCAATTTAGAGACTTAGATGTCCAACATTACCATAAAAAAATTTCCCAAATCCATGATTTTAATGGGAATGTACATACCATTTTTGTATATCATACCTTAGATCTTGAGTGTCATTTAACTTCTTTCAATCCTCCTCTTATTTATATTGTTTGGGTGGTAGATAAAATTATGATTTATAAACCTCAAAAAGTTCCCACACCTTTCGATCATATCATTTCATTTAATCCTTCTACCATCATCAAATCCACTAACACTCCAATCTCTTCTGATCCATCTACTTCACTTACTCCTAAAATTAAAATTGATTCTAAGGTAACCAATGTCCATTAGATTCATTTTGAGTATGATAGCCATGATAATAAAATTCTAGACCTTGACGTAGATGTAAACTATTATGGTCATCTTCCTACCTTTCCTATTGACAAAGCTATTATTGAGTTAATTCATGCTCAAGAACCTCAACTTCCTTGGCAACATCATAAACTTAGAAATTTCAAAAATAAAACTTGTTGCTTTAGCAACTTTGTTGTTAGCATTGATCCTAAAAAAAATACAATTTCAGCCTTACCTAATACACCATATCACTTTCAAAATGGAAATTTCATACTTATTGAAGAAACTACTCGCATCAAATATGCAACTCCATCTTATCCTTAAACAATTATATTTTCTCAAGAAATTTCACCTAATGAACATGATAACTTTAGCTTATTCTTTAAAAAATATCATGAAGCTTTTTATTGGTCCTATAAAAACATGTCTAGCATTGACCCTAACATTATGGTGCATAACATCATTACTTATCTTGATGCCAAGCCTATGCATCAAAAACATTGAAAATTTCCACCTTAAGTTTCCACTCTATGTCATAATGAAATCATCAAATTACTTGATGCTAAATTTATTAAATTAATGGATTATTCTGAATGGATTTCCAACATTTTTTCCATTTGAAAGAAATTCACTATGGTCATTCGTATTTGCATTGATTTTCATAATCTTAATCTTGCTTGTTCCAAACACAATTTACCTTTACCTATAATAGATGCCATCATAAATTCTACAGATGTTTTCTCAAGATACAATCAGATTCATATCACTCTCAAAGACCAACATAAGACTAATTTCACCATGGAATGGGAAAACTATTGCTATGTCAAAATTTCCTTTAGCCTAAAAAATGTTGGAGCCACTTATCAACATGAAATGACTCACATATTTCATGATCTCATTCACAAAATTGTTAAAACCTATGTGGATTATCTTATTTCTAAATCAAAAAATACTTTACCTAAACATTTCTTTCTTATCATGATTTCTACCTACATCTATCTAACACTTTTTACATGTCACTTAAGCATGGGTTTCTCCCTTTACAATAGTGCCCTCCTTTTCATAAACCTTTAGTCATCCATTTTGGTATTTTGGTTATTTGATGTAACATAGTCTTCTATATCTTCTTGTATTTTCTCTTGTTTTTTAGACCCCTTGGGTTTTTATTTTGTGAGTTGTTTGTAAGACCATGGATAAGAACTAGAATTCCTCACAAAACCACCATATTTTAATCATTTTTCTCTTATTATTGCTTGCCAATGTTGTTTTGGCATCCTTTAGGTTTTTCTTTTGTGAGTTATTTTGTAAAAATGTTCCCTCACTTTGTTTGTATCTTTTTATCATTGCCCTCATGGGTTGCTCTTTTATGAGTTGCTTTGTAAGACCACATATAGGAGATATACTATCATAATAAGGCATTAGAGATAATAAAGGTGTGATCAAAGTCATAGGGTGACTTGTAATAAATCCTATATCAAAGCTAGGTGAAGATGAAAGGAGCTCCCCAATGAGGTCCCATCATGAGGTTATAGATGATTATGGGATCCTTACCTTGATGTTGAGGATTTTCATTGATGAAAAGGATCATTTTAGACATATCTTCAAGATCTATTTCATTCCCTACTATAGGTATTATAGATTATTAAGGATATAATGAGGAGGAGTTCCATAATTGGTGGTTCTAGTAGTAATGTGAATGTTGCTAAGATCAGGATTATATACTACATGATAAGGTAGATGAAACTTAGAGACTTTATGCAGATTATTAAGAATAATCATGTTTGTCTAATTTTATTGTGTAGATTTGTCAAATAGGTGTTACATGAAAAATAGAATGAAAGGGTGAAAGTTTACACATAAAAAATAAACTACATTGAGTTTGTCAATATAGTTGGATAGAAAGGATAAATAATAGTTTAGAAACCTAAAATATTGTTAGTTAGTTGATCTAATTAGTAGACATGATAACTAAATAGTATAGAAACCTAATAGATCAAGTTAGCTGATCTACTTGGGTATGCATGCTAACAAAATAGTCTGGAAAGCTACTATATTAAGTTGGTTAATTTAGTTGGGTAGGTAGGGTAGCATAACAATATAGAAACCTACTAGATCAAGGTGGTTGATATAGTTGGGTAGGTAGGATAAGGATAGTTTGGAAATCTACTAGATTGAGCTAGTTAATCTAGTTAGGTAGTAGGATAACATAATAGTCTTAAAACCTAATGGATCAAATCAATCAATCTAGTTGGGTAGATAGGATAACATGATAGTCTAAAACTACTAGATAGATCTAGTTGATCTAGTTGGGTAAGCAGGATAATAAGATAGGATAAAAACCTATTGGGTTGATTTGGTCGATCTAGTTGGGAGAACATGGTAACATTACATTATAGAAACCCAGTAGATTGAATTGGTTAATCTACTTGGGAAGATAGGATAATAAGATAGTATATTAATCTAATAGATTTATCTGGTTCATCTAGTTGGGTAGATATGATAACACAATCGTCTACAATTCTACTAGGTTGAGTTGGTCGATCTGTTAGGTAGATAGGATAAAAGATTAGTCTACTCAATTTAGTTTTATCTATGAGAAAAAATTTAAACCATTAAAAATGGATAATTTAGTTTAAAAAAATAAGTAAAACAAGCACATAATATGATACTAAGTTGTGTTAGTTAACATAGTTTATTCACACATAGGATACTAGATCAAGTTGGTCAATCTAGTTAAAACACACAATATAGAACTTTTATCAACACTAATTGATACAATCTATAATATAGTAGGGACTAGAAAATATCAAGTAGGAAATGTAATTTTTTAACTACTAATTCAAAATAATTACTAAAAAATAAGATTAGAAAGTTGTACTAAAATTTGTGTTTGACAATGTAGGATTCCAAAGATATTGGCTTGTTCATTAGATAGTGATGGCCCAGTGTTATAGAGTACTAACTACAGAGGAAGTATTAATCCCATAACCCACTAAACCTAAGTTCAATGGTATGTTATGATCAACTTGTCATTACTAACTTCTAACTGATGCACCATACAATCAAACCAATGGATGGATTCTTAATGTTCAATACAAAGGAAAACCCTAGGGGTTTTTAAATACCACAAGTATGTGGAAAATAAAGACAATGTTTAACTTTTTTATATGGCTATGATTATTCAGGAAATAAATTCATGACACAATATATATAAATGGTAGATAAGGAATATAAATAGAATATCATGTAACCCTTCATGATAGTATCTAAGTAGTTTTATAACTACTAGTACATAGTTTATAGGGAAAACTAGATAAAATGAAAATAATGGAAACAATTAATTTGTCAAAAACCAATTTAAATTTTTGGAAAGAAAATAAATAACAAACCGACTCTTTTATTTAAAAATTAAAAGTTTTTGTAATTACTATAAAATAGAGGTTAATTTATTTTTATTATACTAAAAAATGAAACATACTAAATAAGATTGAATTGATCAATCTAGTTGAATATGTAGTACAAAACATAATTGAGCTAGTTGATATAGTATATTATAAAATCAAACTAAATCAAGCAAGTCAATTTAATCTGGTAGAAAAAAATAAACATAATACTAGATTAATTTAATTGATTTAATTTACTATGTGTACAGTTAACAAAATTCACAACTAAGTAAAGCAATAAGAAAATTTTTGAACTAAAAAATGGAATCGTAAATTGATTAAAATTGATAAGATATAAATACTAAGATTTTGAGAATGAACTTGGAAGATATAAAGATCAATCAGGTTGATTTAGTCATATTGATAGATTTTTGTTGATAGGGTCATCAAGGTGAGATTTTAATTATATAAAGGAAAAAAGACTTAAAACATAGTTAATCAATAAAACCAAGTAGATCCATTTAGTTTTTTAAAAACAAAAATATTAATATTAAACAAATTTGACTAGATTGATTTAGTTAATTATAAATAAAATATAGACAAAAATACAATGACTAGATCGACTAGTTCGATTTAGTTAGTTGAAATTGAAAGTTAAAAATAATAGAATTAAGTAGATTAATTTTGTTAAATATAAATTAATATGTAGAAGATAAATTAAATGATTGGATCAACAAGTTTTATCTAGTTGGCCAAAAATATAACATATAAAGAGAAGATGAAACTAGGTTGACCCACATGACCTAGTTGACTATAAACCTTGTACCTATAAATAGAGAAACTAACTAGATTGACAAGCTCAATATAGCTCAATGAAAACACTTTACTTGTAGAGAGAGAAATAACCACTAAAAATGAAATTTGATCGACTAGATCGATCTAGTTGATTATGACTAAAAATTTAATAACTCAAGGGATAAATTCATGTTGGATTCAATGGAATGCATGAAATCAATTAAGATGGATTTAAAACTTGTAATAATTAGTGAATTCCAAACTTAGATAAGGTATTTTTACTAACAACTCATTACATAGTTATTTATATTGGGATGACCAATTTGGATCTATTAAACCTAAATAAGGGATCTATTTTCATACAACACCACCAGAGAGGGTTATAAATCCTTTAGTCAAGTAACACCACACAATAAACCTAGCTAGGCCTATAATACATAAAATAAATATAATCTATTACTCACCAAAACCTGTGCTATAAAGTGGGATAGTTAAAAATAAAAAATGCATAACAAGAAAAGAAAAATCTACTCAAGTCAATGTAAAGGTAGACTAAGCATTGAGTAAAACATTCAACCTATTACTTTATGAAATATATATCTACTAAATTAAAGAGTAAAAATTAGGAATAATTACCTTTAGATAAACCTATCTTTCTTCAATATCTCCCTTGGCCAATGGTTCTTTATAAGAGGTTTTTGTGGCTTTGTAAAGATCACACTATAAAAATTAGCTCTAGGGTGAAAATACTTCTACTTTACATCCAAGAATTTCCCATAAGATAATATTCTTACTTCCAATTAAAATCCCTAAGCAATGTCTAATTAAGTGTAGAATCAACATAATTTTAAGTTGTAACAATGTGAAAATGAATGTTCATCTCTATTAGATTTAAGTGAATGTGGTAATTGTGGACAAAGATTTACTCTAAACCCTCCTAGAGTTTTAACTAACATAATCAACTAGCTCAATTTGATTACGTTGGAAAATTAGCCATTAGGTTTCAATATAGGTTGGTCATGCTTAGTTAGTTCTATAATGTGTATTCAATCACTAATAAGATCAACATGGCTGAGTTTGTAGGAAAATGAAGAAAAAATGTGTTTACTTATTAAGGGGCTCTTTTGAAAGGGGAATTACTTAGAGTAATTGATAAATTGGTTTTAATTGCTTAGGGAGTTGGATAAAAGTGACTTCTAGTGGTTTTAGGTAATGGTATAGTGACTAAAAATATTATGAAGCACCAAAGCCTACCCACCCATTTCCCAGTACACCCTTTATGGAATGCACTTAGAGATATTGAAAATCAACAAGATCCTACAAGAGAGACCATTAATAAATGATTTTTTTAAAAATATTATGTGTATAAATAATACACTAAAACTTTACTACTACATTTATGCACATATAGTGTAATTTCTAGTTTAGTGATCATAACTTATTAAAACCCACCCCTACATAAGTATCTAAAAAGGTATATCAAAAAAATGAAAGTACATACATCACTAGTCTTGGAAAAGTAATAGACAAAAACAATAAAGGTGGAATAAAAAATTATCTCTCACATCTTGTTACATGTCATTTTTCTATATATTAGTGCAATTATCCTCATGGTACTCATTTGCTTCTAGGCCTATCTCATTTACATTAAAAATAACCACATAAAACACACACACGCACATAGGGGCATCAATGATACTTAAAATTAAAATATCAGTATATAAAACTACTAAAAATATATATTTTAATACATATATGTAAAACTAAATGAAAGAATTAATATCTAATTTAAATCGAGTAATAATTTAAACAAATATAAATAAGTATACAAAACTAGTACATGTTAAATATAAAATAAAAGGTGACCTTATTATCAAGGTAATAAATTAAAACTTATTTATGATGCTAAAATTTTGGATATTACATCACATCTATTAAAGGAGGTTTCTTTCTAGTAACAAGTTAGGAAAGTGTTGATGAAAAATATTTCCATCTTCCCATGTGGCACTTCACTCATATAATTGGTCCCATTGTACTAACACCTATTATATATCAAATATTATCAACTAAATTTTTTGACAATTCAAGATCTTAGTTGGATCCAACTATATTGTATAATTATCCACCACATGTAGATTATTACAATCTACTATGTGAGCTCGATCAGGGTTACATTTCCTAAAAAAGCAATATGAAACACATTAGTTATCCTAGATAGATAAGGAGGAAGAGTTTGATGGTAGGTGATGGGATTGATATTTTCAACAATATCAAATAGGCCAAGAAAATTTAGATCTAGTTTGGATTCTTCACTAGACTTGATGGCATTATTTTGAGGTCTTTCTCTAAGGAAAACCTTGTCACATTTATCAAACACTTTAGGATTTCTTGAGATCTGTAGAGCTAATTTTCCTATCAGAGGAAAACTTAAATATTTAATGAATAATACCCATTTTAGTTTCATAATCATGTAGTGTTTTAGGCCCTATAGCAAATCTATTTTAAAACCTTCCTAACCAAGGGGATTTTAGAATTTTAATCCATGCATGGCTTCAAAGGGATCCATCTTGATAGCATATTAGTAGATATATTGTAGTCAAAATTAAGTAAGTGTAGTTAATCTTTACACTTAGTATTTTAATCCATCATATACACCCTAAACATGTAGTTAACTACTTGGTTCAATGTTTTAGTTTGACCATCAGTCTTAGAATTGTATGAGGTACTAAAGTTCAACTTAGTTCCAACTGTAATAGTCAAGGTTTTTAAAAACCTAGTGATAAATAATTTATCTTGTTTATATATAATTACCTATGGAAATCTATGAAGGTTAAATAACTTCTTCATGAATATTATATAAAATATACAGGCATATTATTTCATATTACTTATAATAAAATGTGATACCTTGGTGTATTTATCAACAACCACTAGGAGAGTACCATATTGGCCTCAAAATTTGGGTAATCATACTATGAAGTCCATGGAAATAACAAACCATTTATCCTTAGGTTTATAATGGGGATAAAGTAATCCACCTAGATTTAAATGCTCATTTTTAACGTATTGGCATTTCAAACACTTTTAAACATAATAAATTGCACCATTCTTTAGACTTGTAGACACTATAATTTGGTAATTAATACTTGACAATGTTAGTTTTGAAAAAACTTAACCATAAATGACTTATGTCTATAAAATTAATATTATTCAATATTCTATCAAATTTATATGCCTTATATAGGTCTTAACCTTCCCAAGTTTATCTTAGTCACCTATAGGAAACCTCACACTCTATGTCAAACTAGTTATCTATATTAGTTACGCATCTATAAATAATCATAAGAGTGTTTTTTAATCCTAAATAGTAACATTATATTTATAACATACCATCTAATGATACTATCTCAGTATAATGATTCTAAACCACACCACATAATGGTCACATTTCAAACATAAATTATTCATTTGGGTTGGCACATCCACATAGCATTTTTGTGTCATGATAAGTTACCCAAAGAGGATTATATAAATGAAAAAATATGTTTAATCATATTACCTATATAATAAGTATGTATCAAGCCTATTCTAGCACTTACACCTTTAAGAGGATTATTGTATTTATACCAATTTTCCCATTAGTCACTAATATTAGGTTCTTATTAAGTCTAAAACACTCAATAACCATGTCAAGATTGTCATTTTTTAGAGTATAAAAATCTAGATCATATGTTTAATATGTTCAAGGACTAATATTTCAAAAATACACCTAAATTGGATAACTACATGTGGTTTTACTTCCCTATTTAGATTACTAGATATGTAGTCAACACTCAACCAATTAAAGGGGAGTGGTTTACATTATCTCAATCCACTTTATTCCTAGTCTTTAGGTGTAATTATATCATTATAGGTGGACCTAGGGTTTTAATTTAATGATAAATATTTATTTTGAGTTACAAGTATTATCAAACCTCAATATCAAATATAGAGTCAAAAGATAAATAGGCACACATGTTTTTATACAAAAATAGAAAAGAATACATAGATGGAACTATCAAATTAAAAAAAAACTATTTTATGATACCAACCTAAGGCTAAATAAATCATATGGGGAAAAATAGAACCCTAGATCATGATTTTAGTGTCTTTCAATTTAGTTTTATATCCTTCCTTCCACTTGCACTCTGTCTTAGTCTATCACATAATAAAATAATGATAAGTATTATATCCTCTTTACTATTCCATATATTTATAAAGAGTAATTTTTGAATTAGTTACAAAATATTGCATTCACATTTTTTCTTAATTTTCATATATTTTAATTATAATTATACACATTGTTTCTATTTTTTAGGGTTATCATTAACCAAAATAAGGTAAAATATATTAGTGAAGACAAACACTGCATCAAGAATTTTCAATCCCTAGGTATACCTTAGGGTTTCTTATTCTTTTATAAGGGTTTCATATTTCTGTATATAACCTAATTTTTAGTTTTTATTTCTATATTTTCCTTAATACTAAATATTTCCTATGGTTATAATGGATGAACATAGTTTTTATCTTTGTATGTAAATTATGGTTGTAATTATTACATATTTTTTATACACATGGTTTCTATTTTTTTAGGGTTAACATTAACCCAAGATAGGGTTAAACATATTAGTGAAGACAAACACTAAATCAAGCATATTCAAGCCCTAGGTTTCCCTTAGGGTTTCTTATTATATTCTAAGGGTTTCAAATTTTTATATATAACCTAATTTTAAGTTTTGATTTATATATTTCCATTAATACCAATTATTTCACATGGTTATAATGGATGAACATAATTTCTATCTCTGTATGTAAACTATGGTCTTAATTATTATATATTATATTCCTTTGATATATAAAATTTGTAATAAACATAAAATGCAAGGGATTTAATTTATGTAATATAATTTATGAGTGTTGTCAATTTATTCATTTAGATCAAATCAACTTCGCTGATTTTATGTCAAACCAAGGTTAGTGTCCAACGGTAGTCAACAATAAGTTATCAAGGATAATAATTAAAAAATATCCTTTTGGGGGAAGTTCTAGATCATTTATCCCTAAAAAATAAAAAAGAATTAATTGAATTTAAATATATATAATTAATTGAAAATATAAAACTCTAATACAAAATTAAAATGTTGATAAGAAAAGTAAACACACTTGTAAATAAATGACAAAACACATTAATCTATTTTATGAACTGAAATAGTGTTTGAAATTAAATTCTTAGAAAGGAAATGTTATAATTCAAAATATATAAAGTGTCTTAAAATAAAAAAACACACATAAGGAATTACAGGTTATATGAACTCACACTTTCAACATAAAAATATGGAAGATTAATTAATAGTCATATAAAACATAAAATACCATAAATAATTATACTTCCTTAGTTGACTGGGCCCTCTCTCTCCCTTGGAATAATATGTAGATCACAATTAGTCCTTCATGAACATCAAATATTAATTAACTCAAGAAAAGGTTTACAAAACTAAAAACTGCTTTAAAAAATAATCTTAATATAATGTCTCTCTTAGTTACTTCTTAATAGTAGCTCCTAATCAACCATTCGATGTTGGTTATATTTTTTAAAGTGTTTACAATAGATGACCAAAATAGATATTCCCTAACAACATTTCTAATTACATATAATTTATTTTCAAAAAAAATAAAAAAATTACAAAATCCTTCCATGTTTCAAGATGGATAGTGGAAGAAATGCATAGGTTTTAATGTAGATTTTTTTTACTATTGATAGTTACAATATATTTAATTATAGTTATATATGATCTGGTAACCAATTTCTACAATATTCATATTGATGCCTTTACTAAAACATACTATAAATATAATATATATAATAAATAATAAATTTTATTTATTAAAATATAATTAATAGAAATGGTTTATAAGGTTCTTGATCAAACATGCACAATGCCAAAATTTCCTCTAACAAACTTTACATCTAGCCTAACTAACTTTAGAGCTAGACTGACACACTCTAGAGCTAGACTGGCAAACTTTAGAGATGGACTGGTAGGCTCTAGAGCTAGATTGGTATACTTTGGAGCTAAACTAGAATACTCTATAAAAAGATTATAAGAATCTAAAGATAGACTGGTAGACTTCAGAACTAGACTAGTGGACTCTAGAGCCAAACTAGTAGACTCTAGAGCTAGATTGATAAACTTTGGAAGTGGTCTAAGTTGTTCTTCAATGGTCTTTAAATGGTATAATTATTCACAAAAGTCATAATATTCAATCATAATGTGTTTATGTAACATGTACATACAAAATTTATGTATTTTTCTTGCGAACAGTTAGAACATAGTGGTAAAACAAACAATATTAACTCTCAAAAACTAACCAATGTAAATGTATTCATTTTCTACTTTAGATTAGAAACAAGTTATAAAATTCACATTAAAATCAATTAAGAGAGAGATTAATAAGGTAATTAGATAATGATCCATTTTATAGATTCTTCATTCCCCCACACTTTACTTACTACAAGTCCTCTTACAATATACTACCTTATCTATTCATGATCAACAACTTTCCTCTCTAAATTGAAGTTGAGATCATATATATAATAGTATGTGTCTTGATTTTTATCTAGTGGGTCAATAAAACCTTTATGAATCCACACTATTGGTCTTTCTAGACACTTAGTTTTGGCCACTTTTGTGCCTAAACTTGCATTTAGTTCAAATTATAACAAATGACACATTTTAAGCCTAGAAATCACTTGAATTGCCCAAATTCATCTACGTAAGGGATTTAGTTGGATATAAACATGATGAGTCTATATTATTTTGTGTATTACCCTATATGTATCACTAACCTAGCTATATTCTAACCCTAGTCAAATCATGACCTAGTAAAATGGCACTTTTAGCCTATATATCTATTAATTAATAACATTTAAAACAATTACCTATTAAGAATTATTCCCATTGTTGAGGTTTGAAATTGATGTTGTTATTAATTTAAAATGTTATTGATAATTTTTTCATTAGGCTATTTAAGAGGTTATCTTTTATCCATTTTTGGCCCACATATAAAACTTTTGCATGTTTTGATGGAATGAGTGGACCAAAGGTTTGAAACAGGCCTAATATTGCAAAGAAGAGGATCCAAGCAAGTTTCATAGTGTTTTATCATTTAGGAGCATGTAATAGGTTGTACAAGACTTATAATTTCATTATCATCTTGAAATAATGATCAAAGGATGAATTGTGCAAGTTTAAAGACCAATCCATCACTAAAATGTCATGTAAAAATGAATGAACCAACTAACTTTTGCATTTTATAAATTCACCTTAGAAATCCATGCAAGCCAAAATATTGTATTTCCATGGAAATATTATCCTCTAAAATTTTCATGTTTGTGCGAGCTTTCTAGCTCAAGTTATGAGCATTCAAAGTTAAACCTGCAGAATGGGACGTTCACACAAATGTCAAAATCAAGCTATGATAGAAAACCATTTGAGCTTAAACTTGATAGTTGTGCATATGTAAAATATGGTTATATAAATATAATTTGATGCGATCATGAATTTTAAATTTTTGTATCATGAATTAGCCTTTGGATTTCAAATAGTGGGTCCTAACAGATCTAATAGTCCACATTGCATCGTATATCTTGATCTGACAATGCAAGATGAGTCAAAAGGTTAAAGAGCTCAAGAGGCCACCATGTGGCATAAGTGTGTGAGGATATAAAATAATAATAGGATCTGAAAATCAATACATGATTAACATGTGGTACAAGTTTAGAAATTGATAGACTAACAACAAGATCTTAAAACTAATGCACGATTGACATGTACCACAAACTTGGATAGAGTTGACAAGTCAAGGGCAAGATCAATGGATATTTATTAATCATAATTATCAAGATAAATGGTGTGTGTATTTTTCAATAACCAATGAAATAAAAGGTTGAGAAGCTCAGGGACTTCCTGAAGATCAAACACATGACCAAAGTTGAGCCAAGGAGCTTTTTTTGAATGAAGCAAACAAGGTCGTATAGGGTCATCCCTTAACCATTTTATCTCATATAAACACCATTAAAAGGATAAAATGATGCATTCATGTGATTAAATACATAAATGGATGCCATTAAAGTTTAATATGGGCCTTTGGTTCAAAAACTTTGTATCATATAGGTTAATTTATGCAACTATATTCACCATTTTAAGAAAGATCTATGTACATGGTGAAATTTTGGTCCATATAAAGATAAAATGGGTATTTTTAGACATAATTGGAGTCCAAAGAGGCTATGAAATCTATAATTCTACATTAATAAAACAAATATAGGAAAACTAATAATCTTAGATTGGTTTTCCACCTATAGATGAACCTATGGTCCAGATATGGAAATTGAGAATATATATGATTAATGTAAAGGGTCTCATTTATCAATGTGGCTCCATAATAGACAAATTAGGTACTAAATACCATTCATGGCATGGAATTGATAGTTTTAAGATTTAAATATTTGATCTCCATTAACAATCAAGTGGACTTAGGGTCCCAAAGTGGTGAACTAGTAGTTGGAGAAATAGTTACGGGCATTGATTCCATTAAAATAGAGTTTGTCACTTTGCATAATAATCCTTTGTATTCTAGTGGGATGTCTCATCTAATGGGAGGAACTTGAGGACTATTAGAATAAAAAGAGGTTATTTGTTGATAAGTATTGATCTTGATTAGAAGAAGGCATGTGTAAGAAAAAGAAATCAATAGACTTCCACCTCACTTCTTAATCATGATGACCCTTTTTCCAATCTCTTATGCATGTTCACATAAATATTTCTCTCTTTCTAATATATATAGATTCTTTTGAGCCAAAAAATGGATCCTAGTAGTAGCCCTCTACTCCCTCACTTAGGCATGAATAAACTCTACCAAGATGGAGCTTGTAACCTCTTGACATGAATACAAGACTATTTTTTAGATTTCATTATTATGGTATAGGGTGTACATGTCACTTGATTTGAATATGTGATAGATATTTTTTCCCTTGTCAAATCTTGATCTCACCTAGTTACTAGTTCATCTTGATATGTAGTTTTTAGTCATATAAAATGTCCAAATTGGTAGCTTGAGTGTGTCTTGTGACACCCAATCCATATGACCTTCTTACATTATCTTATAACCCTTCCAAACACCTTTTTTTCTTATAACTAGTCATCCATAGACTTTTGAGACTTGATTCTAGCTTAACCAAGCTATATTTCCCATGCTAATTCCATCCCCTAGGTCTCGAGACTATAGGATAGGAGTGATAGGGTTGGACTATAGCACCAGACCCCAAGGTGTCCCATTTTTAGTGCTCAAATCTAATCACATTTTGAGCCCAAATAACCATTTCATTATTATTCCTATTTTTGATTATGTTGGCCTAGCATGAATACATTTAACTCATGACCAATAGATATCTATAAAATCTCATTCAAAGTTCATTTAGAATGGGTTGGAAAATATTACGAAAGCAAGAAAAAATACAAGTAAAACCACTAAGGCAAATTTCCCTATTCTCTACATACATCTAGCCAATAGAGCTACAAGAATATTCAAATGCTCACACTAGTCCCTAGCCACCTCAAGCACTCTAAGTTTAGAATTTTTACATCTGCATAACACTATTACACAAAGCACACCAAGTGAGAGAACTACATATGGCTTGATCCCTCTTTGTATTATTGGTTTGTAGGTAGCATACCCACACAAGGGGTATGAAAACACATTTAGTGCATCTTACACACACTAACCCCCCCTCTTTCTCAATTTTTATTCAAGAATAATGAAGGTGTAGGGTTATCTATTAAATTAGATCTACAAGGATCTCCATCGACATTCAAGATTTAAAATTTTATAGGCAAGCTCACACAGGGATAACGGACAAAACCCATAAAACTTAGATCTTTATGACTATTTTGGATAATAGAGATAGGACCTGGACTATAACATTGAACCCTAAAGTGTTATATTTTTGGAACTCCTATCCTTTCACCAAAAAAAATCTATATCTAGGTTAATAATGTTGTCTCAGTCTTGCATAGTTAGTTTCAGCCTCTATCTCAACTGTCTTAGTCCAGTTTTAAGCTAAGTTGAATTTCTCTGCTTTCATTACTATTTCTAGAAAGCTATGAAATTTAAATAAATTATAAAAATTATTACTATAATTATTTAAATATTATTTATTTATTTAATTTTTTAGACCCTTAACTAAATTAGGAATAAAACTCCATTATTCCTAAAACTATGAAATCATTTGGTGACCCCGACTTACTTTGTTTGTACACAAAAACCCTAGGGAAAATTCCTTGCTGATTTTTAAAATATTTTTATAGATTTTTATTGTGTATTTAAATAAAAAATTCACATTTAATTTTTAAATTTACCTTACTAATTTTAAAAATAATTTCATCCAAACCCTAGTTGCCTATACTATGTCCTGATATTTTTAAACCCTAACCTAGTGTTTCAAAATTTAAATTATTATTTTTATATAATTTTTTGAACATTTGTTTTATTAGAATTTATTTTATAATTTAAATTATTTTAATAATTTTCAAAAATTCTAAAACCTTAACCCAAAACCCTAGATTTCCAAACTAAATCCTCAAACCCTAAGACTTCCTTGCAATTTTTAGATAACAATTTTAGAATTTTTACAAATTGTTTGGAGTGTCAAAAATATTTTAAAAATATTTATGTTAGTAGTTACTCTTGAATTTATTTTATTAATGGTACTTTTACATATTCTCTTTGGTGAAATAAATAAAATGGCCACTAAGGTACTTCTTCCCTCTCATCTTATAGATAAATTTCTAACTTTTTCTTACAATTATGACAATGATTGGACAAATTTGCAAAATTGCAAATTAACTAAAAATATGGAAAATGATTTAATTTAAAATGAAGATAATTACTATTTTTGTAAGGAGGAATATGATGATACATATGAAAGTGATAGTGAATAAAAATTAGATGCATCTTCTTCTCTCAAACTTATCTCTTTTCTCCCTTCTAAAGAAAATCATTTTGATAAATGGGAAAGGTCCTTTTCACCTCATTCTCCTATTCACAATACATCAAATGAAAAAATTAGTGATAACTTGATTCCATTTGAATCTAATCTCTCTCTCTCTCTCTCTCTCTCTATATATATATATATATATATATATATATATATATATATATATATATATATATATATATATATATATATATATATATATATATATATGCAATAAAATTAAATTGTCAATGCATAGTTAAAATGATACATCTCATGTTCTTAACCCTACTTTTTCATCTCAAAAATATTGTAAAAGACTTTTTAAATGATAACTTTATTACTCTTACTCCTCATATTTAAAATTAAAATATGGCATGCACTCCATTTGAGGATAACATAGATGCACACAATATTCCAAATTCACATGACAATTTATTGCATACTAGAAATGAATTAACTTCTTCTCTTACCCCTCTCGCTAGTGATGATGGAAGTGATAATGAGTATGATAGTGAACATGAAAATTAATATTAAAATGAGAATTAATATGAACAAAACTATTATTATGATAATGCATGGATTAATGATAACTAGTAAGAACATAGTGAAGAAGAAAATGCATCTCATACTTCTAACTCTTCTCTCAAACATAATGCACTACAAAATGTTTTTTCTTCTTCTATGCATGGTTATATTTCAAATGATGAACATGTTAATGATAAAATCACATCCTCTACTCAATTAGAATGTGATTCACTAAATAATAAAGATACCAATGAATCTCCCAAGCCACTCCATATATTAGTATCACCTATTTCTCACTATTCACATTAAGAGAATCGTATCCCACATCCCTCTCTTAAGGTCCAAGTTACCAATCCTACAAAGGTTAAAGTGAGCACACCCCCTCTCTATGATCCAATTTATAAATGTAGCATTCCCATGTCTAAAATAAATTATCAAATTCAATGATTAAATGAACCACTTCAAGATATTAATATACCATCCAAGGAGATTATTTATTTGATGCATGTATTTGGTGAATTACAACACCAAGTACATCTCATTACTCAAGAAAATAAGGCTTATAAGTCTTGGTTGGATGCCAATGACTTATATGGTAACCCTCTTCTGAAGACATTTATAACATCTTCATTACCTAAGCATTTATAGATACCATAATTGCCTCACTTTGATGGAAATCAAGATCCATTCATACACCTTCAATCCTTTTAGAATAATTTTCCATCTTATGTGATTCCTTTGATTCTACTCAAGCTATTCTAACATACACTAGTGGGTGATGTAGAGATTTGGTTCTTTCATCTACTCCATATTGGTTCCTTGCATACATATGATGACCTATAGGAGGCATTTCTCAGATATTACATAGAAAACATGGGCCCTCATGTTACATATGAGAAATTTACCACATTGCATCATAATAATTTAGATCCATTAGTGATTATATCTTATGATCCAAGATGCACATGTTAATATTGATCTATAAACTATCATATTTAGAGATTTAACATATCTTTATAAAGGGGATTCACCAACCTCTCCTAGAGCATCTATTATATTAGATAGAGTCCTATTTTAGGAAATTATGTTATATAATTCTAGCCTTAGAGAAGAACTTGGGATTGATTGAGTCAGATTCAGTTGATCAGATTACTCTAGATTTCACAATATTACCTCCATCTATAGCTCCTAACACACAACATCCAACATGTCCAAAACAAGATAACAGATCATAGCTATAAAAGTAACTATTTAAGAATAAAGAGCCAGTTTATAAAGCACCACTTATAGTATGCACTATAGAGAAAAATAGTAGGGCACCACTACAATTTGATTCAGAGTAAGATATCACATATGCCATATTATTAGCACTACTAGATAGGAGGTTAATGACATTGCCTTATACTCATTGAAAAGATCCACATCTCTTACATAAACAACCACATCAGCCCTTTTGTAATTATCATCCTATTTGTGGACACATAGATAATGATTATTATGAAATTAAGGATTGTATTAATAGATGAGTTGATAATGTCATCATAGCATTCACATCAAGGGCATCAATATCTCCTCCATCATGGGTCTATAGACCTCATTCCTCCATGATTGAGTCATCCTAGGGCATTCCTTCATAAGAATCATTGGTTACTCATCATGAGAGTAATGTGGTATTTAGGACACATCCTCATCAAAAATCTCCTATCCCACCTATTCAGAGGGTTTGGAGACCAATACAATGAGAGAAGCCTACATATAATAGTGTATTACATGGATTATATAGTGAAATTATATATACATATCCATAATAGTCATAGGAATCGTAGTAGAATATCACTCTAGACAAATATTCACTACAATTGAGTTTTTTAGGTCTTATCTCACATATGAACTTGCTACAGTTAAGATTAGATGAACCCACATCATATAGTATTGATCCTAAGAGATATTCACTATGGTCAAGTTTTTCAAGTCATATCTCATGTAGTAACTTTCTATGGTTAAAATTAGATGAACCCACATCATAGAGTACTACTCTTGAGAGATATTCACTATGACCAAGTTTTTAGGGACCTATTTCATGTAAAAACCCACTATGATTGAGATTAGATGATCCATCCTCATAGGTTACAATTCCATCTTGATCTATTACTCAGCCATATGAATCATATCAAAGTACTATTCTAGATAGATATTCACTATAACTAAGTTTTTTTGGGTCCTATCTCACATAGCAACTTGTTATGGTTAAGATTAGATTAACCCACATCATAGAGTGCTATTCTTGAGAGATATTCACTATGATCAAGTTTTTAGGGACTGAATTCACATATAAACTCACTATGATTGAGATTAGAAAAGTCCCCATTACAAGTTATAGTTCTATCTTGATCTATTTCTCAATCATATGCATCACAACAAAGGCCACAAAGTGTTATTTCATGTAGCAATCCACTATAACTATAGATAGATGAGCCTCCTTCATAGTACATAGTTTCAGTTGTGTATCTATTAATGTTAAATCTTATAGAGTCTCCATGTATAACTAAAACTAGTTAATCATAAATAGCATTAAGTAGATGGGATGTTCTTTCAAATTATGAGAATTATGACCACTTGTCTAGTTGGCCATTAAGGTTCAGATAGCAATATAACAACCATGGGGTTGATATACACAGAGTGATATCTTACATCCCCTTCTACTAATAAACTACATCAACCATAGTTTCAAGACTTTAGATAGTTTTTAACTATAGTATTCACACTAAGGGTAGTATTATTGATATCTCATACCTCTACACATAGAGCACATGTTTAGAGAGCTTGTCTTACTACCAGATGCATCCCTAAGAGCCCTATAGTTGCTTCAACTTCTCATAGTATAGGGGGACCCCATGTTTGGTTTCTACTTTAGATATTTTAGAGAATTTACAACATACATATATTTTAAACTTATAGTCTTAGCCTCTCCATCATGCTTCATAATCATGCATTATCCCTCTCCTTGATATAGAACACTAATATAGGGAGTCTCTAATGAGACTCATCGATTAGTATCATCTCTTATCAACCTTACTTATACATAGATTATTTTCAATTTATTATACATAGTATTCTCATGATTTATTGTACATATCTCATATCAAAAATATAAAAACATTAAAATATTTCAAAATACAAAAAAAGTTCAAATAACTGAAAATACAAAAACATTTAAATAATTTAAAAACACCAAAAATATTTCAATTATATGCATTATCCATGATTTACATTTCTACTACCATGCTAGACTTACACTTATTATTTTATGCTATTATTTTTAGATTTATCTACATTACCATGCTTCTCTTGATCTTCTGAGTGTGTGTAGTGGCATCCAGATCCTTAATTGCTTCACTCTACCCATTGAGGGGGAATCTTACTTCTACATTCGAGACATGCATCGATACATTTACCCACTAGGGGCATTTTATACATGACTAAACCATATAGGTTATGTTATTCCTACACCACACACTCTAGTTATCATGATGATGTATATTATTTACTAGCTTACATAGATTACTCTATCGGCACTCACTAGTATATAACACTTGTGTATTTCTTAGCATATACCTAGTCTTGTACTACTGTCTTACATACTTTTAATTTTTGCTTTGATTAATTAGATGCAATTGTATTTCCAATATGTTACATGATTTATTTACTTTCTTTGTGTAACTATATGCGATTGCATTTCTTAGTTTTTATTTTGTCTCTTGTGTGTGCTTTAGGAAATTTGCCAATGTCCTTTGCTTGTACTCTTTTATGTCATTATGGACCTTATTCCAACCTAAGTTGATTTCAAATTGTATGTGTATGTGGAAGTTGAACATGAATTATATGCTTGATTTCCAATTTGAGTGACATGTTCCCATGTACCTTGTTTGATTGGTCCCTTAGCCAATCTTGTATGCTTCTTGCCTTGTGTGATTGTTTGCTTATTTGCTTCTCACTATTTGTAATTCCATGATCCACATCATGCATTTTATTTCTATCTTAGATGTCATGATGGACATCATGTTCCATCCTTCCTTGACTACAAAAAACTAACATTTATAGTTTCAATTAAGTACATTACACATGTTATTTCATTGTTATATCTATCTAGGCATACCCTTGTTGATCTAATAATCTCCAATACAAACCATGCTATATCTTGAGACATCATTTGAATTATTATTTATATATCATGTATTCCACACCATAAAATACTTGTAGGGATATTTATTTTAATGGTAGTCATTACAAGGTTTTAATTCCTACCTTCAAAAGAGGGGGAAATAAATAGGGGTTTTATCATAGAGATCAAATCTCATACTGATCAAAAAATTAGTTTTTAGAACACATAGAACAACAATCAAAGGTCAAACTAGGTAGAAAAAACTAGAAAAATAGTGATTATTATATAACAATCATCAAATTTAGCAAATGACAATAGCATCAAACATGGATAAGAGTGTTAGATAGTAGGGTGTCGTATTTTTAGTGCTCCTATCCAAACAGTAAAAAACCCATATTTTATAAAAATAGGGAGAAAGTTCAACTTAGCTACAATTTTGTAACATATAGATCAATTTAAAATTAGTAGTTTTAGTATAGGTTTTATTAGAGAATATAGATATAGGGGGCATCATACATGACATGATGGCTCTCACTTGTAGTTTTAGATTGGAAAATTGGTATAAATTATAGATTAAACTCCATGTTATAGACACTAGTGATTGGGGGTAATGTACATGGCACATTGGTCTTCTTTTCTTTTAGAGTTTAGTATATTACCTAGGTATTCTTAATAATTACATGCCTTATTATAGATATAGGTGGTTGGCATCATTTTAGAGTGGCTTTCATACAAGCCTAACCTCCACATTCTTAAGTGTCTTCCACATAAGCCTAGTTTCTAGTTTTGGAGTGGATTTCATACAAGCCTAATCTCCTCCTTTTAGAGTGGCCAAGATTGGCCAAATTTTTAGTAAAAATTTGACTATCCATGCCACATTTTCATATTTTAGATAATTTATGGGCTTTAGGATCCATCTCATATGACACACATTCATACTAGTATCAATTCATAGCTTCACTTAGTGGGCAATAATGGAGCCAAAGGACTAGTTAGCCTTTGTATTCTTGAGCCACCTACTCAGAGGGATTGGACACATAGTCCAAACATTAATTAACACACACATGATAACATATCTTCATGTAGTGGGAGATGATGGAGCCAAAGGGCCAACCTTTGCATTCTTAAGCTACTCTTAGGGAATGTATCACTCATATCGATTTATGATATTACTCTTGGTATAACATATACCTAAAATCACTTAGAATCACTCAATAACACAATATATTTTATATTGGTCCACATACCTAGTGAGTTGTATTCATTCCTTTCTCTTCCTCTCTCTCTTACCCAAATTTTATATGTTCTTATTTTACATATAGTGTATCTAGTAATAACTAATCTACTTCTTGTTTTCCATTTATATATTTTCACTTCATAACAGGTTCTCTTTATGGACACTCATCATCACATAGCTTCATGAACTTCACCTTTGCAGGTAAGTTTAGGTACACTTTCTACTTTTCCTTTATCCTAGTATTTTGGTTTGTAACATCACTATAATAAGGTGGGGGAAAATGTAGTCATATAAAATGTCCAAATTGGTAGCTTGAGTGTGGCTTGTGACACCCAATCCATAGGACCTTCTTACATGATCTCATGACCATTCTAGACACCTTTTTACTTATAACCAGTCATCTATAGACTTTTGAGACCTGATCTAGCTTAGCCATGCTACATTTCCCATGCTAATTCCATCCCCAAAGTCTTGATCTTGTAGGATAAGAGTGCCATGGTTGGACTATAGCATCTAACCCTAGGGTGTCCCATTTTCAATGCTTCTATCTAATCACATTTTGAGCCTAAACTAGCATTTCCTTTCAATTCTTATTTTTCACTATGTTGGCCTAGTGTGAATATATTTATATCATGACCAATAGATATTTATAAAATCCCATTCAAATTTCATTTATAAGGGATTGGAAAATATTACAAAATAAATTAATAATACAAGAAAAACCACTGAGTCAAATTTCCCTCTTCTTTGCTTATAGCCAGACAATACAACTATAATCATATTCAAACCCTCACACCAGTCCCTATCTACCTAGAGCACTCTCAATTTGGCATTTTTACATCTATATAACATTAATGGATAAATCACATCAAGTGGGAGAACTACATATGGCTTGATCCCTATTTGGAGTATTGGTATATAGGTAACATACCCACATAAGGGGCGTAGATACGTGTTCAATGCATCTTACACACACTAACGCCCCCCCCCAAAAAAAAAATAAAAAAAATAAAATAAAATAAATATTCAAGTATAATGAATGTCTAGGGTTTGAGATTAAATCATCTCTACAAAGAGATACTTCGACATTCAAGATTTAAAATTTCATAGGTAGGCTCATACAATGATAGTGGAAAAAACCTATAAAACTTAGATCTCTATGAATAGCTTAGACAATAGAGGTAGGACCTGGACTATAGTGTTGGACCCCCAAGTGTCCTATTTTTGTTGCTCATGCCCTTTCAGTAAATTAAATCTAGATCTAGGTTCACAACACTAACCCAGTCCTACACAACTAGTTTTAGCCTCTTTCTTAGCCATCTTAGTCCCTTTTTAAGCTAAGTTGAATTTCTCTTCTTACATTATTATTTTTAGAAAGCTACAAAAATTAAATAAATTATACAAATCATTACTATAATTATTATAATATTATTTACTAATTTATTATTCCAAACCCTTAACTAAATTAGGAATATAATTATATTATTCCAAAAATTATTAAATCACAGTTCATGTTTAGTTTTCTACATCATTTGATTATATCATGTATGTGGATAGAGTGACTAGTTAGTGTCTTAAATTATTCATCTCCATCATTTCCATCAACTTATGATCATTTGGTGAACCTCTTTATGAAACACTAATGTATGACAAATATTTAGAATCTTAGATTTGGTTTTTTGCTTGTTTTCTTAGTGTTTAAGAGTCAAATAGAATGAATAAACCATAATTTAAGTACATCACCATCTTTATCTTAGATTTGACTTTCATGTTCTTTCTCTCTCTCCCTTTTCCCTAGATATTAGTAGGTTTTAGTAGTGGGAATGAGCTGAAATAATGCATAAGAGGAGGTAGCCTCATTAAAAACCCTAGAGGTTTAACCCCATTATGGGATACCCATATCCTAGGGTCAATCACATGTTGAGCTAGATCTAGAATTAGGACCTGAAGACTTTTGCTTCCAATTACGGTGTAATCTAGACCTCTAAAAGTATCTATAAGAGAGAATATTGATCAATATTACAATGATTCTAAGATTATAATATATTAGTGGTATATGTTATTATGAATACATGAGTGATGTGAAGGTTAACATTTAATGTCCTTATCATAAAATTTATCAAGTGATTTATCCTTGTAGTGTATTGAGAAGTTATGTGAATAGAATGCCTAGTATTGTACATGAAGGATCATGATGGCTTGGTGAGATTAGTGAACACAAGCATGAATAGATGTATAAGTTTGATTGAGAATGCATGTGAAGAATTTCATCACTCATTATAGTCTCAAGGTGAGCCTAAATGGGTAGGATATATATATATATATATATATATATATATATATATATATATATATATATATATATATATATATATATATATCAATTATGTAGCTAGACCACTTCTAAATGCTACTTGGCCAAATGAGTCATCATGATCTACTATCTGTAAGATTATATATCTAATATTGATATTTTTCCATATTAATTTCTATTTTATAATGGTATAAATAAATAAAATTATCATATAAATTCATAATAAGTCATTAAATATGTCTATACATGTGTTGGATGTCTGATTCACCATGACTAGTCCTTGAGGAAAATTGGCAGTTCTGAGTGAGCAAGTTGGAAGAGTGTTTTTGAGTCCTTTTATCCTTTGCAATGAAGTATAATTAACTTTATTAGTTTTTTAAAGGTATTTTATGTTATTTTTATATGATTTATTATCATTTTTTCATGGATAAATAAAATATTATCTTTAGTTGTTTAAGACAAACCCTTATATGTGTATGAAGGCCTAATGTAAATAGTACTAAGGTTGTGCTTCAAGTGGTGGTTAGATATGGAAAGTGTCATGGATAAAATATGAGATTATTAGGGGTATATTTGAGTTTTATACAAATTTTTCCTTCTATTTATGGATTTTTAAAGTGTTCCAAGGAGATTAAAGGGTAACATGTATAGATGAAGGCTTAAATGAGTTAGGTCTCCTTAAGGCCTAAAAGATGTTTTGGTATTTTAAGTTGAAGAAAAAATATTGAATGATTGATTCATGTATTAAATTTTTTATAATAATTATTTTAAGGGTAATCTAATTGATCAAGTGTGTATTTCTAACCAAGAGGTATATGATCTAGAGGATTGTATAAGAACAAGACCAAATAGACCTAGCTTACTAGTTAGAGAGATAGAGAATGCAAGTGAAGAATATATAATATTTAAGATTTAAATGAGGTATTTTAAAAAACATAAGGGGAATATATAAAATATCATAATTATATAATATGGGTAATATAGATTAATATCAAGGTCATATGGCCTAATTTGTCTTGAAGAGACCTAGTTGAGCAAAGAAGCCTATAAGGCAATTTGAGAGGGATAATAGAGTGAGAAGAGCTAAATAAGGTGATTTTTATCTATTGTGTGAGAAAAAGTGTGTTTTTAATATGATCAAATGTTTTATTTTGATGATTTGGTGCTAAATCATCTAGAGGGTTGGTAACTCCTTTCAAGTTGGTGCTTAAATAGTTGGGGTTGGTGATCAATGTGAAGTAGGTACTTCATTAAAGTTTGTTTTTTTTAATTAAATGACTATATTAAATATATATTAGTGTATTTTATTCCCCTTAAGGGTTTCCCACATATGTAATGTGTTTTATGATCTTGTACAATTACATATGCTTTACTAGATGTTCATGTTTATATGAATAGCTCATGTATGTTTAAGTGGAATTGAAAGATTGTTTTGAAGACACTAATTTACCCACCCCCATCTTATTTATTGTGTTTCAAATAATATTTATCATATATTGGTCCTTTGAATCAAATATAACAGCTTAAAGTTGATCTTTAGAAGCTCAAGATGTTTAGTGATAAAAAAGAAGAAGATAACATGTATGATGAAGAAGTCTACTATGATAGTGAAGAAGGAGAAGCTAAAGGAGACATTGAATATAAGATCATAAGTTCCCTTCATGATTTTAAGCATCAAAATAATACTATAAAATATCTCAATAATTAGTTAGAATGTGTCAACACAAGGTTTAGGTCAAAGGAAGTTGATAATGACTAGTTGAAGGTAGAGATAGATTCCTTGAAGGTTGAGCATGATCAAATCATAGACAAGATGGTAAATATTGAGAAAGATCATGAAAATTAAAAACAATCCAAGATTACCAATATTAAAATACCAATCAAGAATCCTAATGTAATAAGGGATAAGTTATCATGGAACCATGGGAAAAAGAGTGACCAGCCAAGAGGTAAATACATAAATGTTGTTTTCTACAATTGTCACAATCAAGAACACATTGAAATATTTTGTTCTAATATAATTATAAGGCCCTCAAAATTCAAAAATATTTATGAATAACCTATAATTCATGATAAGGGTTAAACATTTCTATGGAATATAAATCAAGTTAGGACTAATCATATTGAGACCAAGAGTCAAGATGGACTATCTACTAAAGAGGAATAAAAGATTAAATTGGATTCTATTCTATCTTACATTGCCTTTCATATTCAATATTAAGGAATGAAATGTCATATAGATAGTGTTTTATCAAGCCATATGATATGATTAAAAAAATTCACCTCATTATAGAAGAATGCTATAAGAATAGTGAGGTTTGGAGACAACACAACTACCAATATAGTTGGCAAGGGTATCTTGAGTTTGGACAATGGGAAGACCAAGACATAAAATGTGTTTTATTTGGAAGGATTGAAACATAACCTTACTAGTGTAAGTCAAATGTGTAATCAAGGATACACACTAACATTTCATGATAGAGGATGTGAGATAAGGAGAGCTAAATTAGGAAGGATAATTATTAATGCTAAGAAGACTAAGAAAAATCTATATGTCTTGAATGAGATTAAGAAGGAGAGACGCTTTATTAGTAATATGGATGAAAGTTGGATATGTAACATAAGGTTAGTTCACATAAAATTTGAAAATATAGTCAAGATAAACACTAAGAAGTCTATGAAGAACATGACTAAGATTACCAAACCTACAAACATACATTGCAAGGCATGCCAACATGGTAAGCAGACTATAAGAAGGCTCAATTTCAAGGAGTACTATAATATAATAACCTTGGAATTAATACACACTAATATCTATGGGCATAC
This sequence comes from Torreya grandis, assembly GCA_037957365.1. Taxonomy (NCBI): domain Eukaryota; kingdom Viridiplantae; phylum Streptophyta; class Pinopsida; order Cupressales; family Taxaceae; genus Torreya; species Torreya grandis. Next base: position 902,857 of record JARHVA010002799.1, on the reverse strand, counting down.
AATAATTCAAAGCATTCAATGAGATATCTACTTCATGTTGATCATAGATGACTAAATAAGAATGACTTGGGTAGCATTCTTGAAAGAAAATTCAGAAGCTTTTGACAAATTCAAGGCATTCAAGGCTCTTATTGAGATTTATAAAAATGGGAAGATAAAGTGTTTAAGATCTAAAAAAAGAGGATATTTTTAATCCAATGAGTTTTATGATTTATGTGAGGTTCATGGAATAAGGAGATAGTTCTCAATAGCTATGGCACCTCATCCAAATAGGGTAGTGGAAATAAAGAATAGGATAGTTCAAGAGATGGATTTAACTATGTTAAATGTGTCTATATTATCCTATGGATATTGGAGAGGGGTAGTAAGAAATTAAGTCTAAAGTTTTAATAGAGGACAAAAAAGGACTAATGGCAATAAATTTTTTTATGAATTGTGGAAAGGTAGACCTACTAATGTGGAACACTTTAGATTATTTGGGAGAAAATGTTTCATCAAAAGAGATGATGAAGACTTAGGAAATTTTAATTCTAGATATGATAAAGCTATATTCTTAGGATACTCATCAATGAGCTCATCCTATAGATGTTATAACTAGACGTTACAAAAGATAGTGGAAATCACCAATGGGAAGATTGATGAGACAAAAAAATCATACTTGTAGTCAAAGGATAATTTAGAGAATTTGGATTTCAAGAATGAATAGGAAAATATAGAGGTTGATGAGGAAGAACAAGAAGTTGAGGAGAGGCAAGACTTAAAATTCCCCTCAATACAAATTCAAAGAGATCATCTTCAATAACAAATAATTGGAAATAATAATGTAGATATGCAAACAAGGAGGAGACTAATAAGTAATCTAAATCAAGATAATGTTTTATTATTATCTAATATTAAACCTAAGAATATTATAGAAGTAAGAAAAGAAATTGTTTAGATAGGTTCTATGAATGAGGAGTTAGACCAAATAGAGAAGAATGAGACTTGGGAACTAGTTCCTATACCTAAAGACAAGAATGCCATTGGGACAAATAGGGTGTTTAGAAACAAGTTGAATGAAGATAGATTAGTCAAAGGGAACAAGGATATATTGGTATGCAAGGGTTATACACAAGGTGTAGGGATAGACTTTGAGGAGACCTTTGCACCAATAGAAATATTGGAGGCCATCATATTATTTATAGCATATTCAAGATTCAAAGGGCTCAAGGTACATTAGATGGATGTCAAATTTGCCTTTTTGAATGGGAATTTGTAATAGGAGGTGTATATAGAGAAACCTGAAAGGTTCTCACTATCAAGTGATAAGGACTATGTTTGTAGGTCAAAAAAATATCTTTATGGTCTAAAGTAAGATCCTAGAACTTGGTATGCTAAGTTGGATAGGTATCTATTGGATTAATGATTCAAAAGAGGAGTTGTAGATAGTAATCTATACATAAATTTAGAAGATGACCATTAGTTTATAGTAGTTGTCTATGTGGATGACATCATGTTTGGTGTAAATAATGAGAACATGAAAAAGGGATTTGTAGAGCTAATGAATAAAGAGTTTGAGGTGTCCATGTTGGGAGAACTATCAATCTTTATTAGGTTGTAAATCACCCAATCTAAAAAAGGTATATTCATTCCATAATCCAAGTACATAAGAGAAATGTTGAAGAAGTATGAGATGGAAGATTGCAAGGTAGTTAGTATACCTATGATCATAGGGTGTAAGTTGAGCAAGGAAGATGAGTCTCCAAAGGTCAATTAAAAGTCATATAGGTAAATGCTTGGAAGTTTGTTATACACCACTACATCTATACTTAACACCCTATAATCAGTAGGTCTTGTGGGAAGGTTTCAAGTGGATTGAAAGTAAAATAAACTAAAATTAATCAAAAGGTTACTCAATAATCTCAAGAGGACTATGGGATATGGGTTGTGGTATTCAAGGAATAATGAGTTCAATTTGATATCCTATACAGATGTAGATTGTGTAGGAAGTATATATGATAATAAGAGTACTGGTGGAAGATATTTATTCTTAGGTGGGTGAGTATGATGGTTTTATACATATCTATTGTGACAATACACATGCTATAATCATCTCAAAGAATACTATCATGTACTCAAGGACTAAGAACATTCCCATAAGGTATATTTTTCTAAGAGAGAAGGTAAAAGTGTCAGACCTAAATATGTTTCTACATAGGATTAGATTTTAGACCTTTTGACCAAACCACTTACGAAGATAACATTTGATTACCTAAGAAAGGAATTGGGTGTAATTCCTACCCCTAACATCATTGCAGAATCTAGGTAATTAAGTGGAGCTAATCAAGTTAATTATCTCGAAGAACATGTGAGTTGTTCCAAAAAGGTATGCATGGAGATAGGGGGAACATGTTTGTATTATGTCTCACAAAATCATAGTCGTGTGTGTTGAGTATTTTGGCTGAAAGGAGTTATAGACATCACTTTGTCATTTATGTCAAGGGGGAAAAAGACCAAAATGGGGAGATAAGAAATATAAATTTTCAATGTGTTCTTCCATCAATGACAACGGTAGAGATTGTTTAGCATCATTTCTATTATTGAGGTTTGGAATTGATGTTTTCATTAATGTTAAAGGTTATAGAGGTCTTCATGAGTTCATTGAAGAGTGTATCTATGAGAAACAATATTGATTATTATTACAATGATTTTGATATTGTAATATATGATTGGTATATGTTCTTATTACTGCATGAGTGATGTGAATGTTAGCATCTAAGGTCTTTTTTGTCAAAGTTATCAAGTGCTTGAGCCTTGTAGTGTCTTGAGAAGGTATGTGCATAATATGCCTAGTCTTGTGAATGAAAGATCATGATGACTTGGTGAGATGAGTGAAAAAAATAATGAATGGATGCATAAGTTTTCTTGATCATGCATGTGATACATTGGATTACTCATGAGAGTCTTAGGGTGAGCCTACAAGGGTAGGATCTACAAATCAAGTATGTAACTAGACCAATTCTAGACCCTACTTAGCCAAATGAGGAATCATGATCTATTGTCATACAAGATATTTGATAGTCTTTAAACATGTATGAGGTTACTTGAGTATGTGAGAGTGGTAGAGATTGAATGGAAAGAGGCATGAAGGTTAGTTTTAAGGCCTAATATAGTTTATATGTCAAGGTCTAAGAGAGCAAAGAGAGAGAATGTGGCTTAATGGGGAGTCATGATCATATTTTAAGGTGATTGAGATAATATAATAATTTTTAGAGGTGAGGTATGTTTTCCCAAGTGTATTCATGAAGTTTTAGGTCAAATTTTAAAATCTAATCCAATACAAAGTGTTTTGAGGTCTCTTGAGTGCATAGAATGAAGGGTTCTCAACTCAAGAAGGATTTTATTATGTTTTCTAGATCATCAAACCTTTTAATTGAAACATGATATATTAATGGTATATGGGGAAGAGTCCTAAATAAAAATTCTAGGCATTAGTTTTTGGATTGATGGGTTATGCTTTATGAATGATTGTTAAGAATGGAAAGAGGTTTAAACCATCTTAGAACCCTAATAATGACTCAATGTTGAAGATATTGATCAAAAGTGAATATAATGGATTTGTATGATTAGGTAATATATTTTATGTTGTATACAAATCTCTTAGTAACCTTCAGGTGTGATTAAGTTGTTAGTTGTGTGATTAGACCCTACAAAAAAGTGCTAGTTTCTCAAAAATTTGTTGTAGCAGTCAAAGTTGACCTATTCAAATTATGAAAATGAATGGAGGATGATTATTGATATTCATGTTTAATTTCCATAAATTTTTTTGGATATAATATATCCTTAAAGTGTGATAAAATATCCATCTAAGTTATCCATTCACTAATAGGCCTAATGGTGGAGACAATGAAAAACCCAAGTAACATTGACAAGAATATTATGAATGTGTTACCTCAATACAGTCATGAAAACAAGTGCATGAATGTTTTGTTTATTACTATTAATACATGTTCATGTTTTGTAAATTTTTTTGAGGTCACTAATTATAGTGAAAACGTTACTCACAAGTTGACCTGTCTAGTTCATATGAGATAATGAGATATAAGGTTATAACATTGGTCTACAAGACCAATATTGATATTTGAAAATATTATATTTATATATAATAATGGCATAATTATATCATATTATCATATACATTAATTATAAGTCACTAAATATGTCTCTATAGGTGTTGGAGGTTTGAGTCACCATGACTAGTCTTTGTGGAAAACTAGAAGTTTTGAGTGATGAAGTTATAAGAGTGTTTTTGAGTCCTTTTACCCTAAGTAGTAAGTATAATGAACTTGATAAATTTGTTTATATATTTCAGGTTATGTGTATATTATTTATTGTCATGGTTGTGTGGATAAATAACATTTTATCTTTAGTTGTTCAATATAGATCTTTATGTGTGTATGACAACTTAATGTAAACAATACTAATAGTGTGAATCAAGTGGTGGCTAGAGTTGGAAAGTATCATGGATATAATATGAAATTCATGGGGTTATATTTGAGTGTTATATGAATTTTTCCTATTGTTTATGTATTTTTAAAGTGTTCCAATGAGATCAAAGGGTAATGTGTATAGATGAAGGCCTAAATGAATTAGGTATCCTTAATTTTGAAAAGAGGTTTTTGGTCTTTTAAGTTGAGTATGACCTATTGTAATGATTTATTCATGTATGAAATTTGTTATAATAAATAAATTAATGTAAATCAAAGCGATCAATTGTGTATTTCCAAACAGAATGTGTATGAGCTAGATCATTGTATAAGAATAAGGCCTAATTTGCTAGTTAGAGAGATAGAGAATGCAAATGAATAATATAACATATTAAAGAGATAAAGGAGGTGTTTTAGACCATTATAGGGGTGTAGATAAACTCTCATGAATATTTAAAAAGGGTAATTTAGATGAATATCAAGGTCATATGGCCTAATTTATCTTAAAGAGACCTAGTTGAGCAAAGAAGCCTAGAAGATAATTTGAGAGGGATAGAAGAGTGAGAAGAGATAAAGAAGGTTATATGCATATATTATGTGATAAACATGGTGTTTTGAATATAATAAAAGGTTTTAGGTGTCTTATTTCTATGAGTCATCTAGGGTGTTGGTGCCTCCTTGTAAGTTGGTGCTTACTAAAGTCTAATTGAGTTAGTGTATGACTAGTTGGGGTTGGTATTCTATGTGAAGTTGGTGATTCACTAAATTTTAGTTTTTATATTATAAGAAAGTATTCCATTTGTATATATCAATGGTTTTTCTTCCCCTTGATGGTTTCCCACATATGTAATGTGTATGGTTGCATATGTTTTGTTATATGTTTATATTTATATGAATGGATCATGTATGCTTAAGTGGAATCGAAAGATTGTTTTGAAGATAATGATTCACCCTCCCTATCTCAACGATTGTGTTTCCAAAATTTACAAATGCCAAAAATCACTAAGAAAGACTAATTATATTACAAATCATAATTAAATTTCTTAAACCAAAATTTGACATCAAATTAGTGAATTTCATTTACTAAAAAAGTGAATTTTTAGCCAAATATGAAGTCAAATGTCAAATGAACTAATAAAGTGATTTATTATCTCATAAATATCAAAAAATGTGACTCAAAACTAAAAACTAAATAAATTTAGTTGTCATGCCTCACAAATATTTTAAATGGAAGTGTCCAGATTGTATGAGTGCCTTAACCCTACCCAAAGTTAAACTGATTCAACCTAGGTTAATTTAAACTCAACCCAAGTTATAATTTAACCTAACATACCTAGGGTTAGAGTAAGTTATTTGAGATATAAATACAAGTTTCCACACCATTATTTAAAAAGTTTTTATGTGTAAGGCTATTTTATTGGAATACCTTCTTGAATTCCTTGAGGGTAGTGTTATAATGGCTAAATTATTACAAGATTCACATCAAGCCACAAGTGACTATGGGAGAGATGTTACCACCATATAAGATCATTGATAAAAGACTACATTGATCATAGGATGATCAGAAATAAATTTATGTAAAAAAGTAAGCATTAAATTTGACAAAGGAGGTAAGAAAATTATATTATCTTCATATCTATTTTATGACCTTGCTTATTCTATTATGCTCCCCTTAATTCTTAGGCAAGAGTGTTTAGTCTTAGTGAATTGTTATGATTTATGTTTTCTCAATTAGACTAACTAAAGACTAAATACATATTATTTACTCTTTGAAATTATAAGTTACATAATGGCATGATTGGTGGGACTAAGCATCCCATATAGGCAAGGAGATTGATATGTTAGATTTCATTTTTCTAATAGATGCATTTAAATATTCAATTTTAGAGTTTTAAATTTGAATTTTATGTATTTTTCTAACAAGGTTTCAAGGATCGACAATAATTATGTAAATCATTATTTATTTCATGAATTAACCATGATCTTTGCATAAAAAATAGAGCAAGGTAGGAACATAACTAAAACTATTTTTTCTTGACTTTGATTGCCTTCATTTTGTGCTTAATAATCTATTTGTTGTCTGTGTAATATTTCTTCTTTCATATCCATGGGAAATTTCTATCTTAAACTATTTTATTCACAATTTTTATTTCAAAACATATATTTTTTTATTTTCAAGAAACATCAATGATTTGACTGAATCAATGTGAATTTTATTAATCGACATCAATCTCTATGTAATAAGTGACTATTTCTTGTAGATAGAAATAGAAACCTAAGAGCTTAAATTAAAATTTTGTTTACTCACTTGTTTTTGGGATTCTAAGTAGGTAAACCCTCTAGAATTTTGTATGACCTAGGGTGGAGAGAGGAAAAGTTTAAGAATTATTAAAATCTCACATACATTTTGTTTGATACTTTAAATCCACTTAGTTGTATCTTTATTTTAGTTATTTTTGAAAATTTTACAAGTACAAACAAGGCCAAGGGGATAAAATTTGAATAACACTTAGATTTAGTGCTATTAAAATGAACATACATTTTAGTTAGATCTCTTAATAGATTTTTCACTTTATGTTTATGTTTTTTTATTGACTAAATTTCAAAAGTTCTTAGACTAGTTTGTTTATGGAAAATTATGAACTATTACATGCATGTTCGCCCCCATCCTCTTTAAGGAAATCAGGTGACTAGAAGTGCTTATTTTATTACTATTATTTTAAAATTTATGTCAGAAAGAACGTCACATATGCTCTCCCCAAGCTCTAATTAATTTGGGTGACCCAAAAAAACCTCTAAATTATTCTTTTTTCATTTATTTATTTTATGCATTTTGATTGTGAGCATAATTTCATCACCTCCCCATGAGTTCTTTAGGGGTGTGTTGACTAGTGGTTTAATTTCCCAACATCATACCAAGTCCACTCCATGGTGGGGTATACCAATTGGGTAAAATATTGGATGGGATAGTGGTGAGTAGTTATCTTGACCATCCCAATGGGTACATAGGCCATAAGACAACCAAATATTAGACTCCACTAACTAGTACCTAGCTAGAGTCATTATGTAAAGGAATAAATGATTGCATAGTAAACTAGGTGGTTTGGATTCATTTGACATGATTGTGCCCTTATGTTAACCACACTTGGGACCATCTAGTATGTTCAAGATTTATATATTTTAGTCAAAACCACACTTTTTGTGGAATATCTTTCTAAATTTTTAGTACTCCTCACTCTAAGTTCATGCCACATATCAAATATTGAGAAACAAAGGGGGCCTAAGAACTCTATTGACACCTATACTTTAATGTTTGGATTAAAATTTAATTCATCACAAGTATTCATATATTAGTGGAAACTTTAGCCAAAGATACACACACCCATGTAAATTTTTAGATATAGGATGATCCATTAGTGCTACTTCTTTTTTATTTGATTTAAATTTTTTTTAGACTAAAACTATTTGTTTATGTTATTGCATCAAAATGAGTCCAAAATATTCACATTATTTTTAAACCCCTTTAGCCTAGGAGGTGTCACTATGTTTATTTATGTTACACTTTTTTCCTAAGATATTTGTTCCAAAGTCATTTGTGTGTCTCTTTTTTAAATGAAGCATCATTACTCTACCCATTTGATCTCAAACTTTTACCTTGGATTTTCTAGTCTAAAACCATTTACCATGATTTTTTTTTGAAGGAGCATTGTTATGTTTCCTAAATCATTACAATCTCTTACCACGTTTGAAACCAAGTTCCAAACTATTATTATACCTCTCTTGTTTCAAATTCATAGTTACACTACCCATTTTGGTCTAGCCTTTATGCCTTAGAACATTCAAGTATTTTTGCATTAAATTTAAAATTTAAACTTTCAAAGTAGAAATCCTAAACTAATTAGGTTTAACACTAAAGTCTTGTCTAATTTATGCTTAAGTAGTCTACCTTTTTGTGTTTGGATTGTGTTACTTGGGTTTATTTCATAGTTGAACTAAAATACCTCTTTCCTAGACCTAGTGATTTTTGTTTATTTTGTACATTCTTTAAATCATCATTTTGCAACAAGTTATTGTCATATACTTTGTTTAATGTTTCTTATGCCAGAATTTCATGTTTTCTAGTTCTAGTAGTCTCTTTTGAGTCAAACTTTTAGTCTTAATGAGCCAATTATCGAGTGTGTCATCCAAGTCAATTACCTTAGTTTAGTTTTCTTTTGATTTCTTGTTTGAGTTTTGTGGTTCCAAGTCTAGCTTTATTTTTAGTATGATTATAACCACTTTTGGTCAAATTGTTGCTATATTTTGATCCTAGTTAGCAATTGTTTTAATTTATTTAGACACTCTTGTCAATGATTATAACTAATTTTAACCATAAACACATTTGAGCCTTTGTGTTACTTTTATTTCTAATTATAACTACCTTTGAGAAAATTAGTATCATTTTGATAGATAAGTCTCGTGTTTATTTAGTCTTACCTTTTCCTAGTTTACTTGTTTATTCCTTTGTGCCTCTTTTGTAGAGCCAAAGGTACTTTTTTTAAACCTCATTTTTTTGTCACCTTTAGACCTTTTGTTTTTCGCATGACCTATCCATGGATTTAAACTTATCTTATTACACATGTAGCAGGACTATGTATAATCTTGGCTATTGGAACTTTGGGACCAATGGTCATTTTTTTCAAGAGTCATATGACAATGTAGCTTATGAGATAAATCATTATCCATATTATAACATACCATACATTAAACAAAGGCATGACCCTTTAGCATAATATTTGGTAACTATACCTCCTTATCTAAGCCAAGAATCAATGTAAACGCATCAATACCTTTCTCAAATAATGATTTAAAATGAACAAAACCAATAACAAAATCCTTATTATTTTATGATTCCAACTCAAACAAGATATGATCCATACTTGTTTTAATGTCATTTGTTGGAAAAAAAGATGAAGTGCTAGTTAGATATATCAAAGTAGGGGTTAGGTTTTCATCAAACTTTCCACATGTAATTTTGAGAAGATTCATTAGAATGACTAGTAATTCATTATAAATTCAACCATTATAATAGGCATCTACTAGTTATAGCTAGGATCTAGTCTAAATGCCACAATAAGACCACAATGTGCTTGAAAAAGGAAAAGGTATAATGGATGAACAAATGGAACATGTAAAAAAATAATACCAAACCTTTCTCAATTTATCTCCTAACCTTAATGCAAGGTCTATTTATAACACATCACTTATAGAGATAACTACAACAATAACATAATAAATAAATACCTTGAGCTTCACAATACAAAATGTATACCCATTTATCCAAAGCATGTTTGTTGGTGATATGTATAATGTCCATATTTAGATGGAAGAGAGTGTTTCTCAAATAAAAGACCTAACTCAAAATGTTTCAAATAATACACGAACACATCCTAATTTTAAAAAAGGTGGGTCTAACATACCACCAAGTAATACACAATAGTTTCTCTAAACAATGCCACGAGTGGATTGCAATAAGAGGTAATAAGTACACCTATTTCATAAAATCAATAAGCAACCTCCACTCCTCAAATAGTTAATTCCTCAAATGTGTAATAAGGGGCAACAAGATAATATCATACCAACTTACTAACATAATAACTGTATAACACTATGCCACCGCAATAAGTGACAATAAATTTTATACTACAATAAGTAAACACCAATAGACATTATCAATCATAGACATCATCTAATAAACAATGTATTACTATTGGTCAGTAAGTGCCAGTTGGTCAATAAATGCCAAACCCCCAAGATTTTCTGAAACAACAAGTGTAATTTTAATAACAAGTGTTATTTTAATAATGAATGCCAAACCAACAACAAGTGCCACTTCAACAACAAGTATCGATCCAACAATAGGTGTTTTCTCAATAACATGGTTCTCAAGCACAAGAAGTACCAGGTGCTCAATAATAATTTCTTTTCACCTAACATGTATGACATGTGTAATAGGATCCAAATACCAACACCTTCAACAATAGGGATCTAGTTAGCAACATGTTCCCTATATCCATGAGAGTTTAATAATTAGACATAAAGTTCCCTCCTAATCCTATTAGTACCCACACATTCCATAGAGCCAAATGTTGTTACCATAAACTCAATTCACTAGATAGGGTTATGTATCCAACCTAAACCAAAATGTAATTTAACAAAAACATATTTTTGTACCCACAGTATAACCCTAATTCCTAGATATGCATAATTATCCATCCATCCAATTCAACCATCATCACATAAAATACCTACCCCAGTCAAAGTAATCCACCTTTGACCATGTAACCTCCATGACAATAGGCCACTCCTAATTTATTATCCCAAGAGTTGTAATAGATGAAGGATGCAATTCAATCCATACAAGTTAGAAAACAAATGAATAAATTTAATTTGGAGGAGATATGCTCTTACCCATTCAATATCAAGTTTCTAAAAATACCATTTCTTCCAAGTTATGAGCTACCTAAATTTGAAAAATATAAAGGCAAAGGTGACCTTGAAGATAATTTAAAATAATTATTTATTTCCTTCTATTTGATATCCTATAATGATATATACTTCTAATCTTCCTAAGGAGTCTAATTAGACAATCCTTAGAATGTCTATTGAAATTACCAAATAACTCTATACCTAACTTTGATGATCTCTAAGAGAAGTTTGTACAACACTCTTCATACAAACTCAGGAATGATATTACTATTATGGATCTAGGCCAAACTAAAAAAATGGTGAAATCTTCACTCCATACTTGTAACATTAGATACCCCTAGAAATTTCATTTACACACAATCTATTAGATAAATAATTAGCCACAATATTTATTAAGATTTTATAGAGTGAGATATCCTACCTTCTCAAGCTAAAATGTGCTCACACATTCAAAGAGGTCATATCAAAGGGAATATAGATTAAGAAAGCCCTTATTAACAAAGGTATAATCAATCTATCCTTTTTTAATCTGAACTAAAACTAGAATCAAGGCCATAACCATAATCAAAACCAAACTCAAGTACTATCTTCAATGCCACCTCAAGTCAACAACAATGACAGACCTAAACCCTATAACTAAAATAATAATTTTGTTGGTAATGGGGTTATTAAATCATACCATGTTTCAATAGTGTAAACACTAGTTATTTTTATATGTCCACCCACTCAATAACAATCTCCTCCTCCATAAAACTAACTACCTCAAAATTAAAACCAATTACAAACTCCTCCTCCAAGGAGAAGACCACCTATTACCCAATAATTTAGTGACCTTGGTGAGCCTATTGAGTTTTTGTTCTAAATATTGGTTTAATCAAATATGATCAGTTGGTTGTTACCAAATTCATTCCCTAGAGGTACTTATTTTCTTGATTGGTATAAAGAACATGATTTTGTGAGTACCATAATGTTAGAGGGTATTTCATAAGATAAGTATCCAACTTATAAATTTGATGGAACACATACTAGGGAAAAAAGAGATAGAAATAGTCACCCATGATCCTAGAAACAATCCTAACTTGGGTACATACCATAATCCATTTCCCTAATGTAATAATAAAAACAACTAGTAGCAGTACCAACAACAATAATAACAACAGTAGAGAACACCATTGAAAAATCTATAACAATAATTATAGCCACAAAAATAATAGTATAATGATCAAAACCAAGGGAAAAATTATCAAACTAAGGAATTCATCATGTTTCAGTGTATACCTATAAAAATGTTTTAGGACATGTTTCATGAATTCATGTTTCCACCATCACTATCAACCCTAGACCAACTTCAAATAGACTTGGACTTTCGCATATTAATATTTATTTGTTGACCAATACCTATCAAACTCCTTATATTGGTGATTCTTCTATGATCCATGTTGACAAGCATACGCCATACCATTTAAAAATCCTCATTTTGAGCCTCCCTAACTACCCATATAATTACCAAATCTAATTTATAGATTGATAGTGTGTAATAACAACTTGATGATCTAGGGTTACTATCAGAGGACCATAACTAAATACTACAAATGGGCCTAATCATCCTTCCATGCCTATCAAAAATAAACCAACTGAGGGGAAAACCTATGATATTTTGGAATAATTAATGCAAATAGTTACACATATATCCATCATAGATTTGTTATTCATGTCTACCATCATAAAGACATCCTAAATGAGTATTTGAAACAATCCCTTATGCTAGATGATATCACTCAAAATAAATTCCAAACCATTGTAGGATGCTTAGCCCCTAGACAACATCTCACCTTTGACCAAAGTCATATGTCTTCTATGAGCCCTCTACACAATAACCCATTGTATATTGAAGTTGGTATAATGAACCATATTATTAAATGTGTCCTTGTAGATAATGGTTTGGGTCTCAACATTGTGTCTCTGAAGTTGGTTAAACATCTTAGATATATAGTAGCCAACTTATAGCTAGAGACCATAGTTATCAAGGCATATGATAGTACATAATGGAAGTCTCAAGGTACCATTAACCTACCAGTAGTCATTGGGACACTAACCCATGATACTTTGTGCCATGTTCTAGACTTAGAATTATCATATAATCTATTATTAGACTAACCTTGGATCCATGAAATTAAGGATATATCTTCTACATTGCATCCATGTATAAAATTTTCACAATTTGGAATGGAAGTGACCATACCTATTGATATTCATCTATATCAATATTTGAAAATACTCGAGGCCAAGTATAAAAGCTAAACCTACTAGTTTGGCATGAATCTCATGCCTAAATCAGATGAAGAGAAAGATAAAAAAATAAAATCTCTTGAATCAAGCCTATAATATAATTACATTGACCCAAACAACTTATCCTCTACCTCTACCATGTCTCCACCAAAAATTTCCAACCTCTTTTATCACTGACAATATTCTAGAAGAATATAACACCCATAATGCATTCCATATTTCCAAACTGCCTAAAAATATTAAATATTATGAGATACTTATGTCCAAGACCAATTTTATTATGTGGAAAACTAAAGGAAAATCATAGTTGAGCAATCCCATTATTTTTAAAGTGGCCTCATGCCTAGAATAAGACCCCTTAGTAGAGGATGATTCATGGCTCTACACTGATGAGTGGGTCGACTATTACCAAAGATTGAGGTATATTATTCCCAACTAAATTATAGATCACCTAGCTTATGAAGGCTAAGGAATAGAGTTACATCAACAAAAAATGATCAAAATAGTCTCAATGACTAAGTACAAGGGAAATCATGGGATCAAATTTAAACTACCTAAGGGTGACCTTCTATACCTCATTCATGTTCTAATACTAATCAATAACAATGATAATGTCGATAGTGATGTAGGGTTTAATTATATTATCTAAAATTAACTTTCCACTACAAATTTATTAACCCCGATATCATTTTCACCATTATCTATATTCATCAACCTTCAAATTTAACCCTTTACCATCCCCAATTGACAGACTGGGACCAATAAGAGTCAACAATGCCATTAGATGAGTTTGAAAATGATGAGGCCATATAAAAAATTATAAGATTAAGGAGTCATTTTACTCTTGGAGTACATAAGTAGGGATTTGATATTAGATTGGATCCTACTACCTACTTCAAAGAACATGTGAACTTCCCTAACCAAAAACAAAAATAAAATCAAACATTGAGGTCTAAAAGTGAAAACCTCTTTGGGTCACTTTATAACTAGGGGAAAAGTAAAGAGAAAGGCAAGTCTCTTATTCAAAACCAATTTTTGGTACCATTATATGGGGATGTTCACCCATATTCTTATGAAGAAAAAGAGACCAATATACCATAGTCTATTTATGAATCAAATATTAGTACTAAGGAGTGGTTGTCTTTTTTTCAAATTATTCAAGAGTGCACTGAGGTATTTGTATCATGGCCAATGCTAGAATTAGGATATTTTCATTTATCCTATTTAGGATAATTAGATGAAATAACTCACCTAGAGGAATTTTCCATTGCCAATCATTTTCAACTCCTTACCAAATGTTCTAGATGATGGTTCTTTACTTTTATTGTAGTAGACTTCAAAGGTAAATATTGGGACTATAGAGAACCCAAAGTGGATTAAACTAGGAATGTCCCTCATTGAGGAGGTACATAAATATTTTCTAGCCCTTTTAATGGAATTTGTTGACATATATGTATGGGACTATTTTTGCATGCTAAAGTTAGACCCCACCTTAATTATACACCATTTAGTTGTACATCCTAATGCCAAGCCTATTAAACAAAAGTTACATAGGATACATCCTCATATTGTTGTGTTAGTAAATAAAGAGTTAGAATAACTCTTAGATATTAAATGCATCATGATGATTGCTTATTCAAACTAGATATCAAACATTGTGTTAGTAAGTAAAAATCTAGAAGATATTTGGATATACATTGATTTTAGATAAATCAATAAAGACTACCCAAAAGACAAATTTCCTCTACCTAATATTTACATGATAGTAGACTCAATGGATGGTTATGAAATTATCTCCCTAATGGATGTATTTTTAGGCTATAATTAGATCTAGATAGCCCTAGATGACCAACATAAGGTAGTGTTCACCACTCCATGGGGAATTTTTTGTTATCAAGTTATGTTTTTTGGACTTAAGAATGTTGGAGACACTTATCAAAGAGATATTACAATAATTTTCCATGACATGATGCATGACATTATTGGGATTATGTTGATGATATTTTGGGTTAACGAAAGACCTGTGAAGATAACATAATTGTGTTACAAATAATCTTTGATATAATTCATGAGTATAACATTAGGCTTAATCCAAAGAAATGTGTATCTGGTATCATTTATGGAAAAATATTAGGTTTTATTATCTCTCATAGGGGAACTAGATTCAACCTAAAAAAATCTTGTGTAATTTAATAAATGCCTCCACCATCTACCTTGAGGTATTTATATAGTTTTTAGGGAAAAATTAAACCTATCAGATGCTTCATCTCATAATTAGTTGATAAATGCCACTCATTTGTGCACTTGGTAAGAAAGGTGTTACATTCTCCTAGAATTAAAAGTGTCAAAATGAATTAAATTATCTTAAAGAATATCTTTCCAACCCACCTATTATGTTTCTACCAACACTAAATAATCCATTATTTATTTACCTATCAGTAACTAAGAATACCCTTACAACTCTTTTGACACAACATGGTGAATAGGGAAAGGAACATGTTATGTATTATCTGATTCAAACATTGGTCACATATGAACATAACTATACATTGACCTAAAATACATGTTTAGTAACCATGTTTGTATCCCAAAAATTATGCCATTATATGCTAAACAACAAGACCATTATTATCACCAAAGTATATCCAATCAAGTATTTACATTCTAAATTATCTCTATAGGGTTGTATGGTAAAATGGATCATGTTATTGAGCGAGTTTGAAATTAAATATGCCAAATAGAAATCCATTAAGGGGAAATTACTTGAAAATTAATTTTCAAAATATCCTCTTCAAGATATTCAACCTCTTACATTTGGATTTATAGATGAGGTCATTGTGACCATTCAAGAAGTAAATGCACCTCTTGAGACCAAATAGTGGAAGATTTATTTCTATGGATCATTCATGAATCATAGATCAAGGGTTGGAGTATTATTTTTTAATCCAAAAAAGGATCCCATTCCCAAGTCCTTATGCATTCTATTTACTTGTACTAATAACATGGATGAGTATGAAGTACTCATTACATGGATTTGTCAAGAATAAATGTGTAACATTCAACATTTTTTGGTGTATAGTGATTATAAGTTAGTCATCAATCAAGACATAGATTAGTATGATACTAAGGATGAGATGTTGATACCATATAAAGGTATGGTCCATACTCTCAAACAATAGATTTTTAATGTCCAATTTTAGATAATACCTCAAGACAATAAAAAAAAAGTTGATGTCATGTCCACCATTAGCTCCATGATCTAGATCACAAATAGATCAAGGGATTATCAATTTTTTTAAAACATATCTTACTACAAACACATGAAAAATCAACCATTGAGATGGTTTATGACATGGATAGTCCCATGTGTCCCTATTAATTATATATATATTCCTAAATTCAAGACCAAACCATGCCTCTTAATTTATCATGTAAAAAACAAAAATCCTTTACCATTAAGCCTCTCATTACACCCTACTGAGAATAGCCTTGTATCATAGAATTTATGATAGAAATCTAATTAATTTTTTACCTTTGGTATAATCTAGACTAGCATTGAGGGAAGTCCATGAAGGAGTCTATGGAGCTCACATAAGTAGGGTAATCTTAACCAAAAATTTATTGTGTACTAGTTATTATTGGTTGATGATGGAAGTAAACATAGTTACATATGTGAATAGGTGTATCAAGTGTCAAAAGCATGCCAATTTAATTCATTATCTTTATAAGACACTCAAACCATTGAAAACACCATGGCAAGTCTCAATCTAGGGACTCTACCTTGTTAGGAAGGTCAATCCAACATCTTTAAATGTCCATAAAAACATCTTGATTGTTACCAAATATTTCATTAAGTGGGTGGAAGTCATTCCCCTCATGTACATCACTGATAAGAAAATTTCTAAGTTCATATTTAACCATCTCATTTTTTGTTATCTCATCCCCTCCAACATTATATCTAATAATGGTAGATCATTCAATAGTAAGTATGTGAAAACACTTTGTTCTCAATACCAAATCAAACAACTTTTCTCTACCACTTACTATCTATAAGGCAATGGCCAATTTGAGGCTTCTAATAAAATAATTATCAACATTCTAAAGAATATTGTCAATTAAATTGGTCATAATTGGCATTTTTACCTATTTAATTCCCTTTTGGCATACCATACCACATTTTATATTTCAATAGAAGCTACACCCAATTCACTTGTTTGTGTAATTAAATCCATTCTTCCCATTGAGGTTGAGTTGCATTCTCTCTAAATTTTATTGTAAAACATCATCAATGATGAAGAATACATAGTAGCTCACTTATAGGAGATAGAATTATTTGATGATAAATGCTTTGCTAACTTGAATCATTTCCAAGATTATTAGAATGGAAAAAAAATAAAATAAAATAGGCATGTTAAGCTACATGAATTCGAGCTTAGTGACCTATTACTAAAAGAGAATTAAAAAAAATGTTAATAATGAGTCCAATAAAAATGGAAAGTTCCAACCAAACTGGTTAGGGCCCTTGTAGTTATTACCAACTATGGTTATAGAGTATATAGGCTCACTACACTAAAGGGAGATGAACTTGATGAATCAATGAACATAATACACCTCAAGCATTTATATGTTTGAGGGATTTAGATTATTGTCTACAAGGATCATCTAAGTTATGCCACATTATACCTATTCTTTGTACTATACCCATTACCATTCTACGATACCCCTAATCCTTTTCCAACTGAGTCTTTTTACCTAAACCCCACCTATCACATTTATCCTTGGTTCTATTTCATTTGTATTTTAGGCACATTTAGTGGTTGATAACATATTCAATTTTGGCTATTGTTTTAGAATTACATGTTCAAATGGTAGTATTTAAAACAACTATGATGATGGTCCTAAAAATTGCATCCTTCATTTGTTGTTACATTTGACTGGTACTACTAATTATAACTATGTTTGGGAAAATTAGTGTCCCACCTTGTACTACTAATTATAACCACCTCTGGGAAAATTAGTATCACTAACCCTTTGCTATTATTTCCTAATTATATTTGTCTATGGGTAAATTAGGGACAACACCTTTACCATGCATTGACACGTCACCTTTCCATTACTATTATCATTTGCCTTGCCATTTTCCTTTACCTAAACTTAATGGTACTTAATTATATGCCTTTTATATAGGTGGAACTATAGTGACTTGAAGTCCTATGGGTTTATGTAGGTAGTTTTCAATTCACATTAAGGTTAGCTCAATCACCTCTTTTCCATATGAACTCTTTTTTTTACAAGTTTTGACTATGTTGTATCTTGTAATTTTTGATGGAGTTGACATATTGAAAACATTAAAAACATTGGAATAATTTACCAGCTTTATCTCTAAAGGATGAACTATAGTGACTTGAGGTCCATCAGGACTATGTAAGCATCACTTGATTAACATTGAGGTTAGATTAGTCAACCCTAATCCATGTTATTGCCATTTTACAAGCAGCCTACGCCATGCTCTCACCATTTTTTGAGTTGGAACATTTAGTGTCTTTTAATTCTTGATTGAGTTGAGATGCCTAGAAAATTACAAAAATATTTGAAATGGTTTCAAAACACCTAAACATTCGTAAAGATCTAAAAAAAATCCTAAAAATAAAAAAATCATGAAAATTGGATTAAAATTTCCATGATATAAATAAATCCATTAAAGTTTTTTGGGATGGGCTATCTTATCTATTTGTTTTATTTTTGGGCCACCTTGGTCTTTTTCCTCCCATTTTTGGGAGAACTACATCAGCTTGAGGTCTATACGAGATATGTAAGTAGCACCTAGATACATGGTATATCTCAGGTTAGCTCAATTGCACCTTACTTTCTTTTTTGCCAACTTCTTTGCCTTAAAGATCCTAGGATCCCTAACTATTTCATGAATAACAACTTGTCATTTAGTTTACCCATCCTTATTGGCCTTAGTCGTATGCTCTCACTATTTTTCAAGTCCATGTTGTGAGCATTATGTATTTGACTTTGATACACCAATGACCACTTGGTTACATCTTACACTTTCATAGTTTTATGAGTATTATCTATCTTAAGGATCTTATATATTTATGAGCTCATTCTCATTCCTAAGCCATGGATATAGTAGACACTATGAATTACCATTTTATTTCATTAGTGGATACATGTCTCTTAACTTTTAGTGTGGTTTTAACCTAAAATATATTCTCGTACTTGTGTGACTTATTTGTGTTGACATTTTCATGAATTTGAAGCTTAATCCATCTCTTTTCTTATGTACTCATTATTTTACAATCTCACTCCTAATTTTCCTCTACAAGTCAATCATGTTTTATTATCATCCATTTTTTTATATCCCATATCCTAGGAGACTATATTTGGCCTAAAGTTCATATTGGATATTGTGTCTATGGACTTATGTAGGCAACATTAACTTGCCTTGTGTATCGAGAGTCATCTCATCTACCCCTTATTTTTCTTCTATTAGCCCACCATTCTATTTTATCTTATTTGTGTCATTGTTTCCATATATCTTAGGGGAAACCTTATGCCAATTATTATTGTGTTGTACCCATTTTGTTGTTACCTAGCTTATAGTTCACCTTATCTCCAAGAGTAACACTTTATTACACCAACATAAACAATTTTTTTTATTTGTGATAACATTATGATTAGCCATTTTTTGTTTCTCATTGTTTATTTAGATTCATTTGTTTATTTTTATGTGTTTAGATTAGTTTGTTTACTACACTTTTATTTGCTTTGGATTGTTTAGTTGTTTTTTATTTTTTATTCTCTTTGTTTGTTTGTGTGTTTTGTATATTTATTGGTGTTTTGATTTGTTTATATTTTATTTATTTTTATCTTTTTGTTGTTTATTTTTTATATTTTTTTGTTGTTTTCCTTAAGATTATTAATTTTATTTGCACTTAAGTCTTTATTATCCATATCATGTACTTCAGTTGTGACATTTTGGTATTTATTCTTACACTTAATTTATTTTTTTATTTACACTTTTGATTTGATCATCCATATATTATTCCCATGTTATTTATATTTACATTTAAATTAAAATTTTCATGATTAGGATATGAATTACCATTTTATTTATCCATAACTATCATTCATAATATCACAAGCTAAAGTAAAACCATGCTCACATGAGTCTATACTAGTAATATAAATGCAAACATCTCTCTGATATATCAAAAAACCTATCCAACTTCCATAACACATGCTTGAATCCTTGAGTAATAAATAAAACCCAAAAATTATTTATTATGTGTTTATACAAATGAGCATATCTGAATAAGTGTATATATGACTCATACAACATCTCCTAAAACTTAACCATCCTTTCGGACCTCCCCTAAGACCTATTTAACAACATGATTTTTCATTCTATATCCCAAGTTTGTTCCAACATGCATCTTCAAACTAATATTTTAGTTAGAAATGTGTTGTTATCCTTTACTTACTCATCGTAAATCCATTTTATGTATTTTTAAAATAAACTATCCTTTCCAATTTGCCTTGTAAAATTTTTTTTTTGGACCAATTTAATGCTTATAACTACCTATGGGTAAATCAACATTTTTGTGCCTCGTGCTAATGATTATAAATTCCTATGGACAAATCATTATTTTTAGCCACTCCACCCATCCTTATGGGGAAAATATATGTGTTCCTAACTATAAGTGCCTTTATGTAAATTAGTGTTTCCCTTTCCATTCCTGAGTTTAACCACCTTTGGGAAATTCATTTTTCCCTATTTTTGTTATTACTATTTATAACTAACTTTGGGAAATTTAGTAATCCCACCCCTGTTACCATATATCATGTCATTTTCTTCATTTTGGTGGAACATTAGATGATTATAATTTTGTTTCCCATTCCCTCAAGTGGTAATAAAGGGCTTATAAACCATTATTTGGGGCATGAACCATTCATATTAATGAATTTTTCATTCTATCAAAATATGTTACCATACATGTATTTTAAAGTGCCTTATCAAATAGGGCCAAACTGTAGACACTTCATTTTGGCCACTTTCATGTATAAGCTATAATTTACTTTAATTTCTATAAAATGACATAGTTTAATCCTAAAAATAACTTGAATTTCTATAATTCATTAGTTTATGGGATTTATTTGCCCAAAAATGTGACAAGGCTAGCTTATAGCATGTTTTACCCTATATGCATCACTAACCTAGTTCACTTATAACCCTAGTCAAATTATGACCTAGTAATTTGGTACTTTTGGCCTATCAAGCTATTAATTAATAACATACAATAATTACCAAAATACAAAAGGCACTAATCAAAACTAATTATATTGTAAATCGTAACTAACTTGCATAACCAGAGATTCTAAATCAAATTAGTGAATTTTATTTACTATAAAAGTAAATTTTAGCCAAATATGAAGTCAAAAGTCAAATAAGCTAATAAAGTTATTTCTTATCTCATAAATATTTAAAAATATTATTCACACCTCATTAATATATAAAGTGAGTTTCCATGCCTCACAAATATCTAAAACTAAGGTGTCAAGCCTTAACCCCACCCAAAGTTAGACTGAATCAACCTAGGTTAATTTAGACTCAATTCAAATTAGAATCTAACCTAATCTACCTAAGGTTAGAGTTAGTTCATTGAGATATAAATATAAGTACCCACACCATTGTTTAACAATATTTTTTTGTGTAAAGTTATTATGTTGGAATACCTTCTTGAAGCTTTTGAGAGTAGTATTATAATGCCCAATTTATTCCAAGCTTCACACCAAGCCACAAGTGATTATTAGATAGATGTTATGACCATGGAAGAGATTTTTTAAAAGAATAAAATCAGCATAGGATAAGCATGCATATCCTTATGCCAACAAGCATCAAATTCGATAAAGGAGGTAAGAAAATTGTATTTTATTTATCTCTATTTTGTGATCTTGATTATTTTGTTATGTTCCCCCTAGTTCCTAGGTAAGAGTTTTTAGTCTTAGTCAATTTTTATGCTTGATGTTTTCTCATTTGGACTAATAGGAGACTATTATACATATTATTTACTCTTTGAACTCCTAAGGTAAAATATCCATTTTTGAAACATATCAATAGACTAATGTGTCATGTTCTACCATGGAGAAATAGGCATAAGGATGAATGGAGGTCTGAATCTCATACCTATCCATAACTAACCATATATCTAACTAAACTATTGAATTATCTCAACAACAACCCTATCCCTTATAAAATTCCATCTAAAGTTGGTAGGTGAAATCACCTCTCTTTATTTATGTGTGATATTAAAGGTATCCAATATTTTATCACCTAAATTCAATGCTTCATTAAAATGGTGTTACATAAATTATTCAAAATATATGGTACTTTACTACACAACTCATGGGTAATGTTCCTTAAATGTTTGTTGGTATATAATTTTTTCTAAATAGTATAATTTTCTCTTTTGCATTAGGGAATTTAACTCTCATTAAAAGTCCCATAATTTTTTCTTTCTCAAAATATTCATCATTTCTTTTAATCCATGAAATTTGGTTTCATGGAGTACAAGTTTAAGCTCTAAGATTATATTATCCTAAAAATAAATTGATCAATAAAGAAAAAATATACCCCAAGATAAATCCACATAAATAAAATTCACACAAAAAATTATGTTGATCTAGGGTATTGGTATTATAAGCATCAATGAATTATTTTTCATCCTCCAAGTCATAAGGTATTCCATAGAAAATTATTATTAGTTTTCATCTAATGAATTTTTCATGAATGAAAAGAATATAGGTTGAGGCATGTCTCCTACATGCTTAAAGTTTCTCTCCTAACTCAAAAATTACTTAAAGGGTAGACTCTACTCATTTATTTTTATTTAATTTCTTCTTCAAGGTCTATCCTAAATTTCTTATTATCTATATTGAGCCTATTTAATTATTTATAGGTTTCATTCCAAGTGTTCATGAAGTCTTAAGAAAACTATGACTGGACTACTTGCTCATCTTGTATTTTTCACCTATCTACTTTTTTATTTAAAGGACACAATCTCATTATTTTTACATAAATATTTATTCTTAATTTATTCTAATTTATTTTTTAAATATGGTATATTTTCTTCCTTACCATGTATCTTTGTTCTGAGAGAGATAAGTTGTTCCTTTTGTTGTCTTATAGTAGCTTCATCTTTGGATAAGATTAGATCTTGTTAGACTTGTTCCTCTTCATCATGGCTTGAGTAGTGAGTTTATTATGTATCTATGATTAGATGTTTTCCTTTATCTATTGGTTGAGATGAACAAGATGGAGGGGGTTCATCTACAACATCCTTAAATGTTTCAACTATGGTTGTCATTTTTTCACTATTGAATGGGGGTTTATCTCTCATTTCTTCTTCATCATATATTTTTTTAGTCCTTAGAGTCTCAACAAGATGTCCTTGATTTATACTACCAAATATTTTCATGGCATCCTTCTCTTTATCATCTTTATCCTCCAATATAAGTCTTTTTCTTCTTATTTTTGGGATAGGTACTAGCCTAGACTCCTCCCTTGCATTCTTTTTCTTAAACCTCTCCTTAGGATTTTGGTTGATTATAATCATGGAGATGGTAAATATTCATTAGAGACCTCAAATATAGTATTTTGGAAAGTTTATAGTTTGGGGATTTCCTAACATCTAGGTTTAAGTATCCCTATTTTCATCCTCTATTCTTTCCCTACCTTTAGAGTCAAATATTTACTATAATTTCCTTCTTTTAAACCAAATATTGGTGTAAGAGAATAAAATATAGGTTTCCTTTTTGTTCCATATTTTCTCTTTATATTATTTTTTAGGAATGATTCCCAAGTAGCTTTTCCATATTGTGTTTTCATGAAATTATTTTGGCAAATGAGTTGAGTAATCCCATGATGTTGGATGGAAGGAATCCCTTGCACATAGTTTTATTTCATGACCTAAAGGTCCCCATGTAAGAATTCAAGAAACTTCACCCTAAATTATGAATTATGAAGTCCTTTTTTGAGGTGGGTAAGTATTTTCATTGCATAAAAACCAAGAGAACTATATTTCCCATCACAAGTGAAATATTTTATTACTCAAAATGTATCTATTTTCTAAGGTTCTAGTAGACTCTCTCTCTTGATTCCATTAGTAACTTCCTTAGGTATGAAAATTATATTAGGAATAGGTTCCCATTATTCATGAAATATTTGGATGAAATCATTGATAGTGGACCTACCTTCAACTCTAATTCCTTCACTTAGAATCCCTAAAATTATATTAATAACCTAGCTACTTATTAAAATTTTGACCCCTCTCACCCTGGTATGATCACTCTTATGGTTGATGAGGAATTTTTTGACAATACGTTCATGTGCTTGGAATTTATTTAGAAATTCTAGCCATCATACTTATTCAATGATGGAAGCCACTGCTTCATCCTCAAACAACAAACCTACAAATTCTACTTCAAATTTCTTCTTTTTCATCATCTTTCATGGCTCCTAATTTATATAAGTTTGTGATGATTAAACAAGACCATGAATATCTCCTTGTAAATCTAGAATTAGTTCATATACTAAATAGGATATACTATTGATATGAACAATGATTTGAAAGGAAACATGGGATGGTTAAGGTAGACCTTCATTAAACTTTCCTTAGCTTCAAGCATATCCCAAAGCTCTAAATAATCATTCAACATGACCATTTTAATGATAAAAAGACAAACATTATTTCATTTAGAGATATTAGGAATGACATCAAATTATTTGGTGTCCTTTTCCTCATGTGATCATATGTTCTCATCTTTTCCCAATGAATTTTGGTAGGTGACCTGAGTTGACATACTCATCATTATTCTTTTCCAATAATGTGTTTCCCATATGATTTATTATGTCATATCATCATGGAAACATTATGTCACTCTTCTCACTTAGAATACATCATAATTCATACCTTTTACTGGAAAATACATTTTTAATTTTTGAAATGACTTTTAATGGACCTCTTTTTTATGTCATATTACCATTTTAAAAAGACATCTTTTCAAAAATGGATAGATGTGACATTTTAATAACTTAACTATAATCCTATACATAAAATAAAAAAGTATAAAATACCTTAACTTAGTTGTGATGTTGTCTCTATCTACTTAAGATACCACATATCCTAAGAAAAATACCACATAAGTGAGTTGAAAAGAGCATATACAACATACATAAGCATGAATTTTATTTCTTTTCTCCTTGAAAAGTTGCCATTTTTGGTTTTTAATTTCTCATCCTTTATTTATTTATTTTCCTTTATTTTTAAATATTTTATTACTTTTCTAATATTTTTTAGAAGAATACTACCATTTATTAGTTTTCAATCATCTTCATTTATTAATATTTTAAATCTAATCCTTTGACTATAATGGAAGAACAAGGTTCTCCCATGTTATCAAATTCATCTTGAGACTCAATTTTATTGAATAAATCATCTTTGTTTAGAGGTTTGTGTTAAATTATTAGCCTATGTGCATTTAATAAGAGTTTTATTTTGTTCCCATCAATGGGTAGAAACCAAATTGATCCATTGTCAAAGTTCTTTTCCATTTGATAGGTTTGTAACCATCTAGTATGAAGCTTTCCTTTAAAATAATGGTACTTTGAATCAAATAACAAAGACCAATATCATTCCTAAATTTCATCTCTTTGATGTGATCCTCATAACATTTTTCACTCTAATGTTGTAGGAAATTAGTTTTTTTATAAATATTCTAATATCATCTCATCAAGTTGATTGAGCTAAAGAATCTTATCTCTTTGTGTTTCATCCAAATCTATGCCAACTTTTGTTATTATCCTTAAGGTCTACAATTCAAATTATATTAGAATAAAATGATTATTTCCAAACACAAGATCATATGGTTCAAAACATATATTGGTTTTCCATGTAGTATTATAAGCCCATACTACTTTAGGTAGCTTTCATGCTAAATCCTTTTTGTTGATGTTGATTATCTTGCTCAATATGTTCTCTACCTCCATATTAATTACCTTAATTTGACCATTATATTATAGATGTCAAAGTGATGATTTTGTATGGGTAATATGATAGTCTTTTATGAAATATTTAATCATATTATATATGAATTGAGGTCTTTGATTATATACTATGGCCCATGGTGTTACAACCCACTGTATGATCATGTAATTCAAAAAAGAAAACAACTAGTTCTTCTCTTACAAAGGGTAGAGCATGGAATTATACCCATTTAGTTAGACATTATGTTCATACATATAATATAACCACTTAAGTATGTCGAGGCATTTCATTAGGCAAGGTAGGTTCCCCATACTTTGGTAAGGATCACATTACCATACATATTTTTTCATGTTTATGTGAAGTGAAGTCTAGTAGTATACATCTCTAAGGATCTTTTAGACATTCCTTTTAGTTCAATAATGGTGTCCTCTATGTTCATCATGGTAATCTCTTATAATTTCATACATCTTATCCTCTCTTACAAAGCTATGAAATACTAAATCAGGTCCACATTTAAACAAAACACCATTAAGCCATTTAAAATGAGCACTATTCCTAACCAAATGTTTTATTTCTTTATTATTAAAATTAAAAGGAAATTTTCCTATGGCTAGTAGTTTTCCATGTCAACAAACCATGGTGATTGTGCTCAAACTATGAACAACTATTCATCTAGAAATATTTCTTCAACTAGTTCATCTTGACTTTAAACATTTAACCTTGATAAAAAATCAACAACCATGTTAAATTTACTTGGATTATCAATATTTGTAATGTAAAATTGCTACAAGAGGAGTAACCACTTGATGACCCTACATCCTACCATTAGTTTATTCATCAAGTATTTTATGGTTGAATGGGAAATGTAACCAAAAAAATAATATCCAATGATAGAGTGATAGAACTTCTTCATGGCATATATGATAGATAAGAATTTTTTTTAGTATTAGTATAATTTAATTTAATAGGAGTTATATTTTTTCTAATATTAAAGTTGACATACATCTTTCCTTCCTCATAATTTTTTCCAAGTACTACCCCCATACATTGTTAGAGGAATTTGTATGTATGTGGAAGAGTTGCTCCCATTTAGGACCTCTAAGAATTGGAAAAAAGATCAATTTATATTTATTGACTCAAAATCTTGTTGAAATTTGTCAATAAATAAAACTTCACTATCCTTGGTAAGGAAAGAAAACATAGGTGTAATAATTTTACTAAAATCCTCTATGAAACATCTATAGTATATTGCATGTCCCAAAAAAAAAATTGATATTAGTCTGATTTTTAGGTACAAAAAATTTAGAGATGAATTAAATCTTTTTTGGATAAAATTGTATTCCTTGGGCTGAGATGTGATGTCCTATAATTATTCTTTGATCAACCATCATCATGAATTGATCATGGCTCAATGAGAATTGATGTTACTCACACCTAATGAGTACTCAATCTAAATTATTTAAGTCTTTATCAAAATAATCACCATGTACCATAAAATCATCCATATAAAATTCTACATAATTATTGGTTAGGTTAGTAAAAATAGCTAAAACTTCCATATAAAATGTAGTTGGTGCATTACATAAAACAAAGTGCAACTTGTATACACACAAGTTTTTTAAAAATATATCATTTTTGAATGATTTCTCTCTGGTAGTAACTTATCAATTTTTAATATATCTAAGTGCATGCCTTAAATGTTACATCAAGAAAGGGGTTAGTAAACGTTTGGTGATTCATATATTTATTGGTCCCTATACCATTACCTAAAACCACTACAAGCTACTTTTATCCAACTACCTAAGTAATCAAAACCCACTTACACACTCTTCCAAGCAATTCATATTTATAAATATCCCTTACCTAATAATACACCCCTTTTATTCATTTTTATCAATATGTCAGCTTGATCAACCTTTTTATGGATTTAACACATGTTACAAAACTCTATCAGCCTAACTAACCTAGTTCGAGGCCTAACAACTCTACTTCCCACCGAGCAAGATTGACTTGGCTGACCTTGTAGGATAAATTTCTAGGAGGGTTTAAGGTCAATCTTTAGATATAAATACCTCCTCAACTTAATTTATAAATATAAGATCACTAAATTTCACATCATTACAACTCATGAATCTACTTATACTATCATTTAAGGATTTCATTACTTAGGGTTTTACCTTGGAGTAGTATCATTCATCTTGTGGAGATCTTGGATGCATAAGAAAAGTATTATAGCCTATATCTAATATATAATTATTATCCTTACAAACCACAAAAACCTCTTCTAAAGCAATATTAGACAAGGGGGGATTGAGGCATGAAGGGTTGACCCTAATAGGGTAAGTATTCCTAGCTCTTCATTTTGATAGGTAGATATTGCATAACTAATAGATTGAATTGTATCTCTCCTTGCTTAGATTACTTCTATATTATCTTACATATAATTATCTTTGCTTGTTATATGTTTATTATATTCCCTATTGATGCCATAAACTTTGGTGAACACTATATTATCTTATATGTTAATTTACCATATTAACTTATATATTCATTTAGTAAATTAGCTAATTTATTTTTATAACATTATAAGACCTAGCTAAGGTTACTAAATAATATCATTTGAATAAAGGCCTTGGAAACTTATTCTTTGGTATTGTGTACTTGGTTATTCCTTAGTTATGTTTATTGGATCCATAATTGATCATGACCTTGATATAAAAAAGTAATATTAGTGGATTTTTAGTTGATTACCTTCTCTGATTTTGGATATTACTGAGTAGGATAAGTTGTAGATATGTCTTATTTTGATTTTTTACATTATGGTGAACCTGACTTGAATCTAACCCTTACAATTTTTAATTTTCATTTAGAAATTAATTTGATTGAGCCTATTGATCTAGTTTCATACTCTGTAGCCTAGTTTTTATTTTTTGTGTGTAGTTTTTTTTAGTTCATCGAGAATTTCAACCTAGTTCTAATTTTTGTGCACATGTTTTTCAACTTCATCGAGCCTATAAACCTATTTCTACTTTTTATGTGCATGTTTTTTTACTTCATCAATCTTGTCAACCAAGTTCTATCTTCTATGAAGGCTTTTTAGTCCCAGTAAACTAGATCATATTGATTGATCTAATCTTTTTTTCTCTTCATTTTGTGTATAACTAAATCAACCAGCTCAATTCTATTTATTTCTAAACTTTCCTAGATATTTGAGTGAAATAACAAATTAACATTCCTAGGAAAAGATACTATATAAACCTAGTTGATCTTGTTCTATCTACTAGGTTCACTCTAAAAAATCTAGTACTTCCACTTTGTCAAAATTTAATAAAAAATTATTTACCTACCTTTTAGTTAAAATTTAATATATGTACTATTTTTATCAATTTTTAAGTTATGTAAAATTATACCTACATAGTCAATTAGATCAACTGACTCAATCTAGTTTTATGCCTATTTTATGTCGAAAAAACTAAGTTGACCTACTTGAATTTGTTTTTTTGTCTTGAATTTATAATAGACTGAGTCTATCATCTCAACTTTATTCTATCTAGTTTGTCCATCTTGATCAATATGCTTGATCTTGTTCTGTGTGTTTCAATTTATAGCTTAATAAAAAGAAATTAACTTTTATTTTGATAGTAATTGTCATAACTTTACTATTCAATTGGCTGCTTGTTTATTTACTTTCAAAAATTACAACTTAGCTTCTGAAACATTAATTTTTGCCTTTATTTATCACTTTGTTTGTCTTTCATTAGAAACTGTGTACTAACAATTTCAAAACTATTTAGCTACTATAAAGAAGGGATATGCGATATTATTTTTATTATCCTTTTCTATTTTATAGATATCATGGTGTGAAGGGCTTTCTTCAATACTCATATCCATAATATAGAGATAAACATGGTTTTTATTTTCCATGTAACTCACATTATTTTAGAAATGCCTAATATTTCCCTTTATATTAAAATTTAGGAATCGAGCCATCCATTTGATTATGTGTTGTATCGATTAACAGTCGACACCAAGAAGTTAATTTCAAATTAGATTTAAAATTAGGTTTATTGGGATATGGTAATGACACTTTATTCATAGTTAGTACTT
The DNA here is from genome assembly GCA_037957365.1 of Torreya grandis. NCBI lineage: Eukaryota > Viridiplantae > Streptophyta > Pinopsida > Cupressales > Taxaceae > Torreya > Torreya grandis. The sequence continues at coordinate 872,472 of JARHVA010002799.1, read as the reverse complement.
TGAAACATTGGGATGACACTATCCAATGGAAAAACAAAAAAATTATCTTTAGAAGCCTGCATTATCATAGCCTTTAAATAACTTTAAAATCTTATTTTCAAATAATTAATTAGCATCTCAATTAAATTATTAATGTTTTTTGCTTAGTATTATATTTTGTATTATAGATTGTATTAGATGTCGTTAATACAAGGATTGTGGTGTGTGTCTCAACTAGATCAACTAGCTTGACCTAGTTGCCTATGTGCTTAAGTTTCATTTTATATATTTAGTACTAAAACATCTAGATTCAGACCATTTAATTTTTTTATATATTATAAAAATAGATTTACTAGATTCACCAAGTGGATTTTTATAATTTTCTATTCTCCTACTTTTCTAACTAGATCAACCAACTCAACCTAGTTTACTTCTAGATTTTTTTGCCATCTAATTTTTTCAACTAGTTGGACTAACTCAACCTCATCCACTTATATAATGTTATATTTTTATTTATTACCCAACTATATTGATTAACTTTACATAGTTTGATTCCAATTTTTTTCTATTTTCTGGTATATCCAACTAAGTTGACTAGTTATATTTAGTCTCTATTGGCCGACATGGTCTTTTTCTTGTTTTAAAAAAACTTCATCGACCAGATCAATCTCATATCTTTTGGTTGACTTAGTTAATTATTTTAATATGTGATATTTTTATATTCATAAACTAAATACATCATCCTTATTGACTTCATACCTTCTGGTTAACATAGTTCATTTTTTGACCCAAATCATTTTTGGTTGATCTAGTCCAAATAGAGGTTGCTTTAGTTTTATTCCTACAAAATTCTCATAAAAAAAAATTCTCCACATTATTAAATTTATTCCCACCTTATTTATCATCATGAAATCACCTATCAAATTTTTCCTTGATAACCTTCACCCATTTAGAAGATACATGGGTTTTTCTTTCTTACCCACCCTAACCACCCAAGAGGTTAATATTTTATGGTGCACTTACTCCCATCATTATTCTAAATTTATTTACAAAAACATAATTAAAATTAACCAAAGTGATTATTTATATTGATCTAATCCATTTGACACTTCTCATGTAATTACCCCATCTAAAATTCCTTATTATACCATTAAAGCAATAAATACTAGCATAACAAATACTCCCACAAAGAATCCTTTGATAAGAAACATTCCTATCCCTAAATTTGATAATGTTCTATTGATTTGGGTTTTATTCACACCCCAATAACCTTATGAGTTAGCCTCTAACATTTTAGGATCTGTGAAAGGGTTTCACTCTAAGGTACAAGTTGTAGGGTATTTGGTTTTATAATAACTTATTGGTTGAATAATGGTGAGTAAAGTAAATTATCTACCACAAATGGATTGGATATGGATGAACCTAGATATATATGAGATGGTTAGAAATATGATGGTTCCAACCAATATTAATAGTAATTCTAAAAAAAACTCAAAAAGAGGGAAAGGAAGGGCAGAAAAGAAATCTATGAACCACACAAGATGAGAACCTTCAAGACTAGAAATTGAACTTAGGTAGAACAAGAAACCAAAAGTCTAATGTCTATTGTAATTTACTATAGAAAAATAAAAACTAAAATACATAATTGATAATCAAGAAAAAAAACATAGTAAACTTAAATATGCATAACCAAATGTCACTACATTTATTAGATTGTTATTGCACATCTATAAGTGGGGATTGTAATCATCATGTATAAGTCATTCAAATAAGCTATAACTTAAAATGAATAATTATATTGGAAAGATAACTCATGCAATATAAAAATAACTTAGATACCATAATGAAAACACATCTTATGTAATCCACATAATTAGATAAGAATTAAGAATTGCACATCAAGACCAAATTAACAAAATATATTTAGAATTTCTTATTAATCTCAATAGCCAAAATTTTCTTCCCCTTGGTAATGGGAGGTAACAACTATATATAATATTGGGATGGGGCAGGTCTCATCTCTTAAGTGAAGTCTACTAATATAATTAAAAAAATAGGACTCGTATCCTAATCTCATGTAAAGGATACATGTATAGTAGTCAACCCAAAATAAAATATTATGGCTAAAAATAAGATATATACATGCAACATATACATGAAACCAAATTTATAATTTAATAAAAACATGAAAGTACATAATTGTATTTTTACGGGTGTTGATGTGGCACCACTAGTTAAATAATATGAAGTGACCTCTAGAAGGACTAAAGTACTGACCAAAGTTCCTTGTGAGATCAAAACTAGGCCAGTTGAGGTTTTTAGGACTGTAAATCCTAAAATTTTGTAACTTTGAGATACTAGAGTAATACTAGAAGTTCAATTAATGTTTATTACTAAGCTTAAACCCATCTATTTTACCCTAGGTTTTATAAATAATGCATGTGTTACATTTAACTCCTTATTTATGATGTTTAAATTGAGTAGGGAAGGTTTGCAGAGTTAGATGGCCTCAACCATCAATATTCTTTGTTTAGATTTAAATATATTTAGTTATACTCTTTGATATTCATATCTTATTACCCTATCTTTTAAAAAATTAACCAATTTCCAAACTTAATCTTTGGTTCTATATATAGTGCATCTAACTTATTATTTGATGTTGTTTACAACTACCAGGAGAAGGTTCTCAAAATTTGGCATGTTAACTAGTTCACATGTAGGAGTGATCACATTAGTGACCCTTGTGTCCTTAAAAATTTCCAAGGACTCACTTTCATGATTATAAAAGCATCCTAGTAAAGTCTTCATCTGATTATGCCTATTGAGAGAATCATCCCTTCTTAAAATTATGTAGTTAATGCACCGTGATGCATCCATATTACACATCAAGTTTAATTGGTTAAAGGCACTAGTTCTAGAGTACTAAACTAATAAATTCATCCTTTTCTCTATTTCTATCATTTTATTAAAAAAATTGGTTACATTTATTTTATTATATTATCTTCCTAACCTAGAAACCCAAATGCTATTCAAAATGTTTTATAGCTTAGTAGTTTCACTCTATACATCAACAATTATCTCTTGAGGAGCATGTATAGTTCATCTCTATTAAAATATTTGATATAGTTCCTCTTTTATCTAATATATCTCCATGGATTCACTGATTAAATCCACAAAAGTGAATAAATATTCAATATATTTATTATGATCCCTTGGATCCTTTATTTTTTTTTCCAAGGGAAATACATTCTCTCTTTACTTGAATTCAATTTATTACCTTGTACCTAGATACAAATCCTTCCTCTTCCTCACCTTTTAAATAGTTCCACTCTTCTTGTTGAACTAAGTGGAGACTATGGGTAACTCTATAATAGCCATGTTATATCTCTCATCCCTTGCATTATACATCTCTTTTTCCCATTTAATAATAACAAGTTCTCTTGGTTCTTCATCTTTTGGGCTGGGGTTTTCAAATGTGGAAGGTGGTGGAGTCCTTATAGGAGGTATTATTAATGCATTTATTTTTATGGGGAATTAAAGAGGTAGATAGATAATCATATCCCATGGTGAATTATCTCTTAATGGAGTGACTTCAAAAAAAATTAGGTCAAGCCTATAGTTATCTTAATAGTCATAGTGGTTGACTATTGTTAAGAAGTCCTTGAAGATTAAAATGGAACATCGAATGCATTTATGCTTAAATAAAGAAAAATGGAAAATGAAAAAGTAGTTGTAAGAGATAAAATAAGAGTGTAACAATGAAAATCCTCCATGTATTCATCTATAGAACATAGAGGTAAAAATAGGTGAGTAAATGTGCAACTCCCTCTAGACTAGTGAAACACCCAAACCTAGAATAGACGACTAATGGTCAATCAATCAAAGGAGTATTCCCATTAGATAAAATAGGATAGTCAAGGAAACTCCCTATGAAATATACACCTAAGAAATATATTATCACAAGTTTATGAAAATCCTAAATAAATTAATAAATTAAAACTAAATACCTACACTAACACCCCCCATAAACATAACTTAGGTGGGTGGAAGAAATGAGTTCTGACAAAAAGCCCTGATAAGGTACCCATGTATAAAACAAATCTCATAAAGTGGAGAAAAAGAGAAAACCCATATGAAAAAACTCCACATAAAAATATATAAAATAATAAGAGAGTGATATAAGGTCCCTTTGAAGAGGATGCTGATTTAGTCTACACTCCAAATACAACTTGTAAGAAAACCAATGTAGATAATGAGATCCTCTACCTAAAGATTGAAAGAGATCCATTTCCATCAAACAATTTTTCTTCCCTTTACCAAAGGAATAATAAAATGTGTGTAATTATTTTTTTCCCATTCTACAATGGAATGTTAAGGCATTAGTATGAAGATATCTGAAACAGCTCTAAAAATAAGTCATAAAATAGGTCTAGCCATATCATGTGTAAGAACTAGAAGTAATACCACTGAAGTGAACCTATAAAAATTATATGTAGTGAAGATTAGATCACCTTAGAATAATGAATGAGTCTTCAAAATTTTTGATGGATCTCCAACCAAGGTGTAGTCCATATATAATGAGTTGTGTTCCTTATATAGAGTAAGAGGGCTAACTACTCTATATAATGAGAGTGAGATGAAAGTAGAGGATATGAAGTACATTCAAATGCCCTGTAACTATTTATTAGACTACCTAATGTTTGATGAGTCCTATATTAATATACCTACACCTTCAAATGTATAAAGTGGATTAAAGCTAAGTGGATAAGGAAATAAATCCTCAATATTTATAAAGTGACAAAGAAATGGTAGAGGTGTGTCGATGCTACTACTATAGTCATTTATGATATAAAAAGAGTCTTTAGTCTCAAAAATGTGCTTAAGATTATAAGTGAAACTAATTATAGGTGATTTTTATGAATAAGAATGACATGGAACATTCACAAAAAGAATGTCCATGGGAAGTGGAGAGCCCAACTTGGTAATCCTCGAAGCTAAAGAAGAGATTATAGATGAATCATGTGTATTTGTAAACTAAATATCTACATGAAGAGAATATCCATCGATGTTATCATAAGGTGTACCCTCACTAAAAATAATAGAGTCCTCTAAAGTACCAAACTATGATGTCTCCAAATCAAGAAACATACTAAATAGGGATAGAAGTAGAATATACAATGAGATAATTGAGGTTGGGAAGAATCTCATCCTATAGTGATGTCTCGATAGAAGGAATATCATATTCCACTATGAATGTGTCTTCAAAATAATATAAGTAGGATGGAGTACAATAATATCTGAAGTTATGATAGGATAAGAATGAGGATGAGTGATATAGATCTCAATAAGATATATGAAAAAAGAGTATAGGATGATCCAAATAATGCAAGGACATGTTGTATGTTCCACATGATAATAAATATCCATGGAGACATGTAATAGTAAAGTACCAATAATTGTGTCATAAGAGTTAACTCACTTATTTTAAAGACCAGAGTCAAAAGGGGTAGGAATATATCTATATAATATTTGAGTATGATTCTTTTTTGTGAGAAAGTGTTCGATGTAAGCACACCAAGAAGCATAGTTTGTCTTTCCAATAAAAACCATTGGTGTAGAATCAAATCTCCTCATTAGCTCTTATCTCTCAAATAGAGTTCAAATGAATGATAAAAGACACCAAATAAGTGCAATACTACACAAAAAACTCTACAATGATGCTAGAATACTACATGCTCATGAATTGGACATCAAACACAACTAAGAATGCAACCAAATGATCAAAAAGAGAAATAATAAATACAAAACATGAACAATCATAATAGGTCTATTTGACATAGCTGAAAATGCATCCACATGTGATAAATTAGTGTAGAGATAGAATGCAAAAAGTAATGGATCCCATAATATAGGCAATACCAAAAATATGACACTTTGTAACTTTAATGGGTTTACAAAATGAATTATACCAATGCAAATAAGATGAAAAAAATTCTCTTTTAAAAATATGGCACTCAATTCTAAGTTACGAATCAAAAGTTGAAGAAAATTACATTTTGCATCATTATTGGCCTATTTAATGAATTTACACAAGTTTAAATGCAAAAGTGGAAAGGGATTAACATAGCCTTTTAGCCATTCATTGAAATTAGAATTGAATGTTGGACCTCTTCAATTCAACTAAATTAAAAAACAACACTCATACTTACCCATATGTGCTCTCAAGCAAAAATTAGTCACTTAAGGCAATATAAAACAACTATTTAAAAAAAAAAAAATAGCTAATTTTAAAAGGATTTTAGGGCAAAATTTTAGGTTTTTAGACTTTTTCAAAGAGAATATTTGGACCAAAAAGGGCACTACCATTGATAAAGGAAGATTAAATGTACATTAACAAGGAGGGTTTTATGCCTTTGAAAGGAATGTCAATTGTTAATAGAGGAACAAAATCTCATAATTATTCAAATCAGGATCAACCATCATGTAGAATTTGTTTAGAATATCTATGGATTATCGAGCAAGACTAGGATGGATATCCAATAAACATCCTAGTAGAGGCACATTGGAGGATATGACCAAGATGTGTTAATACTCCATATGATGGTTTATCTACAATCAAAATTAATTTTACCACATTGGAAGTGGTTTTTATAGGATGTAGACTTGTTATAATTGGGAAAGGAAAAAAATAATGATGCTAACTAATTTACTAATGTGAAGAATAAGCTATTGATTGTGGGATATCTATAAACCCTCTCCTTAATGACCATGTAGATCACTATAAAAACTAAAATAAATGACCATACATTTCCCTAATAGCCATGTAGATTAGTGAGAGTTTATGTACCTTGAGCTGAGAATATATCTCATCTCTTTATGATTTCATTTTATACTCCATTATCGATGGAATTAAAGAATCATGCAAGAGTAGGTCATGTCAATTAGAGAAAGGATAAAACTAATTAGAGGATGGTAGATCAATAAAAGAACTCCCAAGCACCTTGTAACCATATCTAATGATAAAAACATCTCTATAATGAATGGTGAGCCATGGGTAGATTATCCTAAGGTGGATCTAATCATGTTGGATTAGGATGTAGTTAACTAATAAAAAAACTCACATTGATACATGGATCAAAAACCAAAAAACTTTGAGCTTGAAAATGGCTAATATTGTATGCCTCCTTACATATGTATAGAATAAATGACTTGAAATTTTTTATATAATCAAAAACACATGAAAAAATATGTAAATGTCAATGACTACTTATAAAACCTCTATCAATGGATGTAGTGTAACAAAACCAATTTTTTTCCAATAAACTCAAAATTTTGTAACAAACTCAAACAACACACAAAACTAAATAAGTGATTTACCAAACCCAGTGCTATGATACCATGTTAGGGAGTCCACCAAGATAAAATATGGAACATTGAATGTACTAATGCTTGAAAAAATAAAAATGACAAATGAGCAAGAAGCTATAAGAGAGAAACTAAGAGTATAACAATGCAAATCCTTCATGTATTTAGCTAAAGAACATAGATGTATAAGTAGGTGATTAAATGTGTAACTCCCCTTAAAATAGTGGAAACTGATAAAACTTGAATATATATTAAATGGTCAATTGATCAAAGGAGTAACTCCCACTAGTTAAAATGAGATAGTCAGGGTAACTCACTATGACATGCACACATGATCAAGCTAGTCTCATAAGTGTAGGAAATGGAAGGCGAAGGGCTCATCATCAAATGTGTTATTGGTGGAGGTGCCAAAGATGCACTTATTTTTATGGGGAATTAGAGAGGTGGATATAGAATCCTATCCCATGGTGAAATCTCTCTTAATATAATGACTTAAACCACATATTGGTTCAATCCTAGAGTTATCTTAATAGTCATAGTGGATAACTGTATGAGTGAATGTTTTGGAATTAACTACTCTAGTTGAGTTGAATGTTTCTTAGTGTTAAAGGTGGAAACCTTAATATTACCTTAAAAACTAGATCCTTTATTTGCATTGAAGGATAAATAATGGGTGTATTAACAAAAATAGACAAAATAATACTTGGGATAGTTGGAGATAAGTCCATAGCTAGAATATTTATAGTGTAAATAGATGAAACAAGGGAAAAATACCTCACTTATGTTCTAACTTTATTATTATGTGAGTATTTATTGATCTAAAGAACTAGTTAGCATTCTTTATTTTTATAAGATTTCCAAGATCATGACCTTAACCTTATCCAACTTTGTCTCTTCATCATATGGGGTTGGTTGTTCACCAAATTTAGGCCTAGCCCCCATCATTATGTCCACATTTTATTTATCCTCATCATTTGAATATTCAACCAAAGATATCACTGGTGTAGGATCCTCTTATTATTATGAATTAATAGATTACTCTATGGTGGGAGGTCTAAAATATGACCTTTATTATATTTAGTTTCCCTTGGAGGAAGTGGAAGGGCCCTTAGCTTTCCCCTAGTAAGTGACCATAAGGGAAGTTGAAGAAGGAGGTGGTGAGACAAATATATGAGCTATAATGGTGGAAGATGTCATTGTAGGTAGTGAAATGGTGAATGAAGGGATAACAATAGTGCATAGAGAGGTGAATGGAGTAGGGGTTGACATGGTAGGGATTTTTTTGAGAGGATACCTCCTCATTAATGGTAGTGTATGGAGGTGGACTTACCAGAGTTTCTTAAGGATAAGAATAATTAGTTGGAACTGACATGAATGAATCTTGTATAAACTCAGGGAGACTTATTAGGGTATAAATTTTAAGTGGTGGTATAGATGTCACCAATAATGTGTTCATCTATCATCCTTAGGAGGTGTTATTTTCTTTTTGCTAGTAATTATACCTAGAATTGTATAACTTATGTATAAAGATGAAGAGGGTAGCTGAGGACATGAGAGTCCTCATAGAATTTCTATTCTTATCTAAGGAATTAACTCCCTCTAGCTATTACTCTCCCTCTTTAAAACTCCATTGTTCTCTTATAGGAGAGTGGGGTTACTCCTACCCATATAAATCTTATGGCTAAGTGGGGGGCCACTAATGGCTCTATGATATTTTTTCTCGTTCTTACATCACTTTGGATTATTCTTCTATAATATTAGGATTGTAATGAAGGATTTGAGTAAAGATCATGGACAATTTTTTATCCTTCATTCATGTCCATACCTTAGTATCATCTAATGCATTAAAAAAAATAACATCATGATCATACTCTCAGTCTCTATATGAAATGTTCATCTTATTTTTTTATTTGAGCTCTTTGAGGTATGTTTTAATTCTCTTCATAGGGTTTCATTTCATAAATTGGGACACATTCACAATATAATATGTTTAGCCTTTCTAACTTGGATAAAATGTGGGATATTCACAAATTAAATTTGGCCAATACTCAAAGGATTTTTATAATAGTAGGACTGATGCTTTTAACCTAGCTCCTCATCAGTATTATTGTATAATTGAAAATCCACCTTTTATTCTACAATTTTGTCTATCATGTGGTGTGGTAGGAATAGAGGATATACCCTTTTACCTTCATATCTAATGATTATGTAGTTAAGGTAATAGAAATAATACCCCATTTTATCAATACTTTTTGTCATGCTTTTAGATAGTATATACATTTGGGGCCATAAATTGCATGATATAATAGAGGGTAAATTTATTCACATATCTTTTAAATTTCACTCTTGAATCTATAAATTAACATGAAAGAGTAATATATATATATATATATATGTATATCTATATATATGTGTGTGTGTGTGTGTGTGTATATATGTATGTATGTATATATACATATATATATGTATATATATAGATATATACACACATATACATATATATATACATATACATATATATACATATATATATACATATACATATATATATATGTACATATACATATACATATATATATATGTGTGTGTGTATATATATACATACATACATACATATATGTGTATATATACACACATATATGTATATATATATATATATGTATATATATACACACATATATATGTATATATATACATACATATATACATACATACATATATATATATATATACACACATAAACACACATATATGTACATATATATATATATGTATATATATATATATATATATATACACATACATATATATGTATATATATATACACACACACACATATATATATATATATGTATGTATATGTATATATATACATATACATACATACACACACACACACACACACACACACACACACATATAATCTTTTGAATTGTGCGAAAGACTACATCAAGTGGGTAGGACATCATGTAGAAATTACCATCAGTCACCTTTGATCAGGATATAATATCTACATTTTTAACCTTACACTTATAATTTCCCAAGATGCATCTTGATAAAATATTAGATAAAGGTTTGATTCATCCTAGTGTGTCTACATGGAGAGAACAAGTCATCTTCGTGAAGAAAAAGGATATATCCCTTTGATAATGTGTGGATTACCTCCTATTTAACAAGGTAACAATAAAGAATATTTATCCCTTTCCTATAATTGATGAATTATTTGATTACATGTGAGGATACAAGGTTTTATCCAAGATATAATTAAAATTAGGATACCATTAGTTGCATATTATAGGGCTCGATATTCACAAGACTACATTTTAGACATGGTATAATCATTATGAATTTATAGCTATACCATATGGGTTGACCAATGCCCCAATAGTGTTCATAAGTCTTATGAACATAATGTTTCACAATAACTTGGAACATTTTGTGTTAATATTTCATGATGATATCTTAATATATTCATGAAATGATAAAGAACATGAGGACCACTTGAACCAAGTCCTACAGGTTTTGAGACAAAACCAATTGTTTGGCAACTTGGAGCAGTGTGATTTTGCATAGTTTGAGGTGAAATACCTTAGGAACATCATCTCAATTTTCATGGGTTTGGTAAGATATTATAGGTGGTTTGTGGAAACTTTTATCAAATTGAGAATCTAATAAATTCAATTCAAAGGAAACGAAATAATTTTGTTTGTAAAACTAAGTGTGAGTAATCCTTTCAATTATTTAAGGAGTGACTCACTATTTATCATATTTTATTTTTACCTAATCCTAATGGAGAATTATTCATTTGTATTAATGCATTAAAAGTAAGGTTGGGAGATATACTCATGCAAGAAGGAAAAATGATGCCATATGAGTCTTAAAAACTAAAGGATTATGAGTTGAGATATCCCAGATGTGATTTATAACTGTTAGATATTGTACATGCTTACCTAAGGTGGTGGCATTTCTTGTTCAGTCATCACTTTATATTAAATACAAACCACTTAAGTTTGCATCAAAATATTCAATTAGCCTAACCTCAACGCATGCCAAAGTCATTGTATGAAACTATTGTGTGAGTATGAATGTGAGATTATGTATATAAAAGGAAAGGAAAATTTGATTGGTTATGATTTAAGAAGGATCACCATGAGTCTGAAATAATGATTTTGTGTATTGACTTACAAAGTCAAATTTAGGAATAGATTTCAGAGGATAGCCTCTATAAGGAAGTGTGATAGTTATTGGATTCTAGTTTGAATTGGAAAAGTAAATTTAAAGATTATTATCTTGAGATAGATTTCCTATTGCGAAACAAAAATTTTATCTATTTTTTATCAGTAGGTGGATTGTGTGAGCTATTTTTTTTAATCTCATAGAGATTATTATTAAGCACCACCTGGAGTTAAGAAGATGTAGGTTGAGTTAAGACAATTATATCCTTGGGATAGTTTGAGGCATGATATAACTAATTTTGTATCTCACTACTTGTACTACCATAGGGTTAAGTATGAGCACCAAAACCCATCAAATTTTTTATATCTTCATGAAATCCTAGAACAAAAATGGGATACTATCTCTATGGATTTCATCATAGGTTTACTTATTTAATTATATCATCATGATGTTATTGTGGTCACTATGGATAAATTAACCAAATTATATCACTTTTATCCCAAAAATACTACCTAAATGCCACTACAGTGGTGAAAGTTTTCTTGGATGATGTTTTTAGATTGCATGGGATTCCCTGTAAGATTATTTTAGATAGAGATTCAATGTATACTTCACACTTATAGACTTATTTACAGAATGCATTAAGCACTCAACTAAAATTTAGTACCTCCTACCATCTTAAGTCTAATGGACATATTGAGAGAGTCAATCAGGTTCTTATAGACAATCTCTGCATGTATATTATGGACCAATAATCCCATTGGGAGAACTATTTGTATCTTATTGAATTTTGTTACAATAATAGCTATCATAGTTTAATTAAGATGGAAACATTTAGGGCTTTATATGGTCAAGCTTGTATAACCCCACTAAGTTCGTATAGACTTGAGGATATAATTAGTATTGGCCTTTTCATGTTAAAATACAAGGAGTGACAAGTAGTCAAGATTCAACATCACCTTGAGATTATTAGAGATCAATAAAATAAGTATTTTGATGTAAAGAGAATCGATCGACATTTCAATCTTGGTGACAAGGTATTCTTAAGATTCAAAGCCACAAGATTATGATCCATTATGGAATAAGGTTTAAAGTTAACACCTTGTTTTATAGGTACATTCAAGATCTTGGAGATCATTGGCCCAGTAACTTATAGGCTAGCCTTACCATCTAGCCTATCCCATGTTCATGATGTATTTCGTGTTTATGTTTTATGTTAGTATGTTGTTGACATTGTTCATGTATATTATTGGACAACCTTGTAGGTTAAGGTTAATAAAAATATTATTTTTTATCTTGTTGGGATTATAGAACATATGACATTGGCCCTTCAAGGTAGAGTTAAGGTCTAGTTAGACAAATATGGTGAATCAACCACTACTTGGGAAGAAGCTTTACCTTTTAGTGTTTTTTATCCTCACCTCTCAGTGACTTCTAAGAGGAATTCTATATAATGGGAGGGGGATATGATTATCTATCTACCTCTTTAATTCCCCATACAAATAATTGCATTAATAATACCTCCTATAAGGACTCCTCCACCTTCCACATTTGAAAACCCTAGCCCATAAGATGAAGAACTAGGAGAACTTGTTATTATTAAATGGGAAAAAGAGATGTATAGTGCAAGGGATGAGAGATATAACTTGGCTATTATAGAGTTACCCATAGTCTCCACTTAGTTTGACAAGAACAGTGGAACTATTTAAAAGGTGAGGAAGATGAAGGATTCGTATCTAGGTATAAGGTAATAAATTGAATTAAAGTAAAGAGAGAATCTATTTCCCTTGGAAAAATTTAAAAAAGGATCCAATGGATCATAATTAATATATTGAATATTTATTCACTTTTGTGGATTTAATCAGTGAATCCATGAAGGAGATGTATTAGAAAAAAGAGTAACTATATCAAAAAATTTAGTAGAGATACACTATACATGCTTCTCAAGAGATACTTGTTGATGCATAGAGTGAAACTACTAAGCTATAAAACATTTTTAATAGCATTTTGGTTTCTAGGGCAGGAAGATAATATAATAAAATAAATGTAACCAAATTTTTTAATAAAATGAGAGAAATAGAGAAAAGGATGAATTTATTAGTTTAGTACTCTATAACTAGTGCCTTTAACCAATTAAACATGATGTGCAATATGGATGCATCATGGTGCCTTAACTACATAATTTCAAGAAGGAATGATTCTCTCAATAGGCACAATCAGATGAAGACTTTACTAGGATGTTTTTATAATCATGAAAGTGAGTCCTTGGAAATTTTTAAGGACACAAGGGTCACTAATGTGATCATTCCTACATGTGAACTAGTTAACATGCCAAATTTTGAGAACCTTCTCTTGGTAGTTGTAAACAACATCAAATAATAAGTTAAAGGCACTATATATAGAACCAAAGATTAAGTTTGGAAATTGGTTAATTTTTTAAAAGATAGGGTAATAAGATATGAATATCAAAGAGTATAATTAAATATATTTAAATATACACAAACAATATTGATGGTTGAGGCCATCTAACTCTTCAAACCTTCCCTACTCAATTTAAACGTCATAAATAAGGAGTTAAATGTAACACATGCATTATTTATAAAACCTAGGGTAAAATAGATGGATTTAAGTTTAGTAATAAACATTAATCAAACTTCTAGTATTACTCTAGTATCTCAAAGTTACAAAATTTTAGGATTTACAGTCCTAAAAACCTCAACAGGCCTAGTTTTGATCTCACAAAGAACTTTGGCCAATACTTTAGTCCTTCTAGAGGTCACTTCATATTATTTAACTAGTGGTGCCACATCAGCACCCATAAAAATATAATTATGTAATTTCATGTTTTTATTAAATTATAAATTTGGTTTCATGTATATGTTGCATGTATATATCTTATTTTTAGCCATAAGAGTCTATTTTGGGTTGACTAATATACATGTATCCTTTACATGAGATTAGGATACGAGTCCCATTTTTTAAATTATATTAGTAGACTTCACTTAAGAGATGAGACCTTCCCCATCCCAATATTATATATACTTGTTACCTCCCATTACCAAGGGGAAGATAATTTTGACTATTGATATTAATAAGAAATTCTAAATATATTTTGTTAATTTGGTCTTGATGTGTAATTCTTAATTCTTATCTAATTATGTGGATTACATAAGATGTGTTTTCATTATGGTATCTAAGTTATTTTTATTTTGCATGAGTTATCTTTCCAATATAATTAGTCATTTTAAGTTATATCTTATTTGAATGCCTTTTACATGATGATTACAATCCCCCCTTATAGATGTGCAATAAAAATCTAATAAATCTAGTAACATTTGGTTATGCATATTTAAGTTTACTATGTTTTTTTCCTTGATTATTAATTATGTATTTTAGTTTGATATAGTAACTTAAAATAGACATTAAACTTTTGGTTTCTTGTCCTACCTAAGTTCAACTACTAGTCTTGAAGGTTCTCATCTTATGTGGTTCATAGAATTTCTTTTCTGCCCTTCCTTTCCCTCTTTTTGATTTTTTTTAAGAATTCCTATCAATATTGGTTGGAACCATCATATTTCTAACCATCTCAAATATATCTAGGTTCATCCATATTTGATCCATTTGTGGTAGATAATTTACTTTACTCACCATTATTCAACCAATAAGTTATTATAAAACAAAATACCCTACAACTTGTACCTTAGAGTGAAACCCTTTCACAGATCCTAAAATGTTAGAGGCTAACTCATAAGGTTATTAGGGTTTGCATAAAACCCAAATCAATAGTAAATTATCAAAGTTAGGGATAGGAATGTTTCTTATCAAAGTATTCCTTATGGGAGTATTTGTTATGCTAGTATTTATTGCTTCAATGGTATAATAAGGAATTTTAGATGGGGTACTTACATGAGAAGTGTGAAATGGATTAGATCCATCTAAATAATCACTTTGGGTAATTTTAAATATGTTTTAGTAAATAAATTTATAATAAGGATGGGAATAAGTTCACCATAAAAGATTAACCTCTTGGGTGGTTAGGGTGGGTAAGAAAGAACAACCCATGTATCTTCTAAATGGGTGAAGGTTATCAAGAAAAAAATTGATAGGTGATTTCATGATGATAAATAAGGTGGGAATAAATTTAATAATGTGGATAATTTATTTTTATGAAAATTTTGTATGAATAAAACTAAATCAACCACTATTTGGACTAGATCAACCTAAAATGATTTGGGTCAAAAAATGAACTATATTGACCAAAAGGTATGAAGTCAATAAGGATGATGTCTTTAGTTTATGAATATGAAAATATCACATATTAAAATAATTAAATAAGTAAACCAAAAGATATGAGATTGATCTAGTCGATTTTGTTTTTTTAAAAACAAGAAAAAGACCATGTTGAAGATAAACTATGTCAGCCAATAGAGACTAAATATAACTAGTCAACTTAGTTGGATAGACCAGAAAATAGAAAAAAATTGGAATCAAACTATGTAAAGTTAATTAGTATAATTGGGTAATAAATAAAAATAGAACATTCTATAAGTGGATGAGGTTGAGTTAGTCAAACTAGTTGAAAAAATTGGATGGCAGAAAAATCTAGAAGCAAACTAGGTTGAGTTGGTTGATCTAGTTAAGAAAGTAGGAAAATAGAAAATTATAAAAATAAACTAGGTGAATCTAGTAAATATATTTTTATAATATATAAAAAAAATTAAATGGTTTGAATCTAGATGATTTAGTACTAAATATATAAAATAAAACTTAAGCACATAGGCAACTAGGTCAAGCTAGTTGATCGAGTTGAGACACACAATACATGTATCAACGACATCTAATACAAAATATAATACTAAAAAAGAACCTTAATAATTTAATTGAGATGATAATTAATTGTTTAAAAATAATATTATAAAGTTGTTTAAAGGCTATGATAATGCAAGCTCTATTTGCCTCTTTAATTCCCCATACAAATAAGTTCTTTAATAATACCTCCTATAAGGACTCCTCCACCTTTCACATTAAAGATAAACAAAAAGGCAATTTGAGGGGATCTATAAAGCAAAACAAAAAGGGGATTTGAGGGACCTAGAATAAGGATAAGATAAATGGGAAGGGTTATTAGAAAGTTTCCATTTGATAATTATTAGAAAATCATTACATCATCATTAGACCTATCATGTTGATAATATCACACACTATGTAAAAATTATTTTCATATAGATATCACCAGGAATGTCAATATTTTCCATAAATTAATATCATATACCCAAACCAAATAATCTATTTTAAGATGTCTAAGGCATGTTACAAGGTGGATGGTGTCCCTCAATAGTATAGTCTATGCTATGGAGGAATCTCATTCTCCTTAGTATCAACCAGGGTGAACTCATCCTTTTCCTTAGTATCATTTTGGATTTACACCTCTTTCCCCTCAATACCAATAGGGGTGGGCTCTATTATCTCCACAAAATTAACCAATCTAGGCACCTTCTTCCCCTTAAAATCAATATAAAGGATATTATAGTCAATAACAAGGGTGGGGATCACCTCAAAAATAGGGCTGTTATCATGGAGGCATGTGAAATAAAAGGCAATGGAATATACACCTACAATAACTTGTTACTTGTTATCTATGTGGATAAATGAACCATATCACATGAAATTATCCCTAAAATTTGAAATGGGAAGTGTTTTGTGCATATTTTATAATTTTAGAATAACATAATACTGGGGATTACTAAATTTTATATAAATAGAGGAAATATAATATATAATTTTGTTTTTAACATGGTACACTTTCATATGAATAAATAGGATTTTTTCTAGGTTGTTACTATGAATAAACATGGAGAACAAGGTCTTCTTCCTCTAAGGATGCCTTCAGAAAACATAGTAAAAAAGGTATGAGAGGAAAAGTATTGAGATACCATGAGAGATAAATTATTAATGAATGAATCAATTTAGTTATTTTAGTTAATTCAAAATCAAAATGTGAGTGAAGGATATATTACAATAGATGATTCCTAAATGTACGGACAAATAATTTGAATCTTACAAAAAAAAGAGTAGAAAAATTTAACATACATGTTAAAACTAGTAAGTACCATTCCAAATAAATATATCTCCAAAAATATTACAAAGTTATTAAATTGTGTAAAAAGAGGACAAAAACTAATAGAGTAAGTGGATTAAGAATTCATGTGATGTGGATGTAATAATGGGCATTGAGATTGTAGGATACGATGTTCCTAATGTTGTTTTATTCTAATAAAATAGTAAATATGATTCATAGATCTACTTGGGAAGATATTGTAAGGTTGAATCTAACCTAAAGTCATATTACTCTATGTTTTTTAGACTATGGTTGAGTCAAACGTATTGGAATAATCAAATATGTAGAGATGAAGGTGGTCAACCTAAGTTTGCATGGGGATTTTGATTTTATTTACATGAAAATGGATGAGACTCATTATCCTAGTTTAATCATAAAAAAATGAGTGTATGGTGGTTACATGAACATCAACATAGTGGACAACCAATTGTAAGCATAGTATGAGGATGTTATTATTCTCATAAATTTGAATAAATGCTAGCACATACCATGCAAGATACCAAATCAACCATATTATCTATATGCATATAGGGATGATAGATGGCACAAATTTAATACATATTTTAAACCAAAATCTCTACAAAGTAGAGATTTTCCTTATTTTTTATATCCTAAAAAAGAGACATGTTCTGAATGAAATAGAATAACCATGAGTCTAACCAATCTAGACACTTCCAATATGTCCTTAATTATAAATAGAAGAGTACAATTCCCATTCCATGTGATATCCTACATGATAAAATATTGATACCATCTATCATTTATATACTACTAATAGAGATTATATTAAACCTCATATGTAAGGCAAAATACCATATGAATTAACTTCCTCAATTAGTGGTGATTTAGGTGCTCACATGATTAGTTAGGTGTGTGAAGATCATGATGTAATACCCATAAAAATGGTGGTTTTCATAGAAATATAACTCCCTCAATATATTTCTATATAATATCAAATAGATTTCCTTCATAGGATGGAGAATCATATCTAATATATAGAGATGTGATTCAATGCACTAAACTATGCATTGAAATGGGTTTCAACTAGTTGTTGGGTTGTCCATAGGTCCAAACAACTTAATTTTCAGGAAATGTGTGATATTATATTATCCATACTTCACATTGAAACTTCTATCTCAAATAAATTCCCATTCTACTAGGAGATACAATGTCTATAGATATATTTCCATAAATGAATCAAAGTATGGACATCATAGTAAATTGAACCAAGATACTAGGTACACATTTTTCAATGTGTTATATGCATTAGGAATGTAGATGACAGATGCAAACATGGCCCCAAATTCAATAGAATTTTATTTATACATTTATATTTGAAAATAAAAATATAATTATTCATAAGACTCTATAGAGATTGAAAATTTTATTATTTTATGGGTAATAAGATGATATACCTTCCACGAATGAGAAAAAATTAAAATTTAAGGCAAGCACAAGCTTTAAACTATTATAAAAGAGTATTGTAATAAGAATGGAAAAGAGTAATTTATTTAAAATACTAAAATAAAATCTATAATAATGTAGGTTACTCTAATCATATTGAAAGTGAGGAGGATCTAGACCTGAAATGATTTTTTGAAAATGAAGGGAACACAAAGTTACTTTAGAGGAATAATGCAGATAAAGAAAAAGAGGATCAATTTTAAAATTATAGACATTTTAATATAGTCATAGGTACTTAAAAATGTTAATTTTTGACACATTCTAAGTAACATGACTTGTACACAAAGATATGACTATTATTCACCATTCCTCTAAGCCATTCATCTATATGAGGGCTTAGCCCTTTCTTTTCTATTACTATTGTATATAACTTTCAATACAAAATTCCCAAGCTATCTAAAATAACCTTTAGAATGTCGTCAACATAGGAAATATATCTTTAATCTCATTAGACAAGTCCACTCTAGGTTGATAAAGGCATAGTGTACCCATGTCCAATTAAAATGACTACATCCCATGCCAAATAGCAGGTAGTTTCTAAAATTTAAAGCATCATTTTAGGTCTTCCTACATGTTTCACATGTGTAGCTAAAGTAAATTATCAAAAATATTATAATATAAATACTTGTCATGATTCATTAATTATCCACACTTTATATTCACTTGATACAATAATTAACGCTTTTGTACATTGAACAAATCTTCCTTATTTTCTTAACTTATGAATCATTCATAAGGAACATCCATAGTTACAAGTCAAGATCCTTCTAAAATAAGTTAAGATTTATTAAATTCAAGTATCTATGCCATATTCTAAATGCATACATATATTCAAAGGAACACAATTTCAAATTCACTCTAAGTGGGAGAATATCATAGACATGATTTCCCTCCTTATAGTATTAGATATGTAGACATGATTTCCCTCTTTGTGTTGTAACCCCAATAGGATACATAAAATTTACTTTATTTTTTAAAAATCCATATATTTATTATAACATCTGAATATTCCACTATTTGAATAATAAATAGAAAGATATAATTAACCCACTGGTTAAAATATGATCCATTTATTTATTTTTTTAAAATCTAAAAAAATAGATGTGTATTTCGAATGGAATGAATAATAGATAGACAATTTCATTAGTACACTAGAATAATCCTCAATTATAACTATAAATAAGTATATAGTCACTGCTACTATAGTATTCATAATTATTTACAAGTCTCACATCCACTATTGTGCTAAATAATCATCATAGTTTACTACAAATTACATTTTAGTAATAAATCAAAATATACAAGATATAATATACAATAGTACAATTAAGTCTCATAAACATCTCAATGATCCATACAATTAGCCATGACTGTGATCCCCAAATGGTTGAATAGATTAAGAGAGGGATACCATCATAAGGGTGATTTTCCTCCAACTATAGATAATTAGTCTCTTGTATACATCCTCACTAGTAGTGGCCCTTCCATTCATGGATGAGAAGACAAAAATAGTGTGTATACCAACAATTCAATTGGAACCCATGTGTGTACAATTTACTAGTACCTACAGTAGTCACATAAATCATTAACAAAGATCCTCTATCTAATATGACATCATGTATACATATATAAATAAAAAATTAGAGTGGAATGATAATTCTCAACTATAATATTACTTTGGACAATTTTTTCTTTATAGAGATTAGATATATCATGGATATGAATCAATTCCACTCACACATACTCTTTGCTAATAAATCACAATCTATAATATGATACTTGGTGTTATATATGTGTGTTGTATTAAAACACCCTCATATATATATCACCTAATATCAAATAAAGCATGCCAAGTGATTTATCATAAATAATTAAAGGCATAATAAAGGCATAATAAATACATATTCTAGCATACTATCCAATCCAATAAACTTACTACCTAATCTATCCAATACAAGGTAAAAATAATCATCTTACTTGAAAATTCACATTGTTTCCAATAAATCAACCAACAATGTCACATAAATGATTTTAAGGTTATTATAAATGAATTATATTCAAAAATCAACTATGTTTTTATGATTAGGAGATAAGAATCAAGGTAATAATACACTATTTTAATTCCTAAAATTCATCTCTCTTTTTAACACAAATAATATAAGATCTAATATTATACATCTAATTCATTAATATAAATCAAATAGAGCTCAAGATGGTTTATAAACATAAAATCAAGTCTCTTCCTAGCTTTAGTCAAACCCTTAAGCCTCTTATATACTTCTTGATAGTTTTCAAATTTTAATTCCTATTTCATCATTTCCTTATTTCATATAAATCTCATATATAAATATTTTATAAATGTACAACCCAATACATACTACATGCACATTCAACCATATTAGTTTATGACTTTCAAAAATATATTTACCAAAAGATATAATAGATCAAGATACATTTTTAAGGTATACAAACTTCTCACTAATTGTATATATCAATTTCATTTAAAACCAAAGGAAATACCAATAAATAACTCAAATTTTTTCAAATATAATGACCCATATAATTCTAGTAATAATTTTAGTTATACTCCTACAATTATTCATGTAATTACAAATAGAAATATCTCTATGTCCACCCTAGGTAACAAGATGTTCAAGCTAATCATATATTTATACATATTTAGGTGAATACATTTTTATCTATATAGACACACACACACACACACACACACACACACACACACACACACACACACACACACACACACACACACACACACACACACACACACACACACACACACACACACACACACACACACACACACACACACACACACACACACACACACACACACACACACACGCGCACACACACACACACACGCACACACACACACGCACACATGCGCTCAAGCACGCACACACACACAAACCCACACCCACACACACACACACGCACACATTGATATAGGAGCATCCAAGTTATAAAGGAAATATTGCATCACAAAAAACAATATTTTATGTTGCTTTAATTTTTTTTTGTAGTCTTCTTAGTTCAATTGGAGAACAAGTTAAAATTTCCATTGGTTTAGGACTATCAAAATTTATTGAAGGCTAAAAACATTAACATGCTATTTTTAATAAGCTTGTAATTGTGCATGTATGGACATGAAATTTTATGTAGAGATATTAACCTATAAAATATAGCCTTTGTTGAAATAATCAACTCAAGATCATTAGTAAATAGTAAGTTATTAAAGTTTTAAGGTTTAAAATTCCTATATAAAAATATTCAACTTAAATTTTGTACTTTTAAATGACCTATTTTGGGAGACAAAAATGGTCATTTCACAACCCAAAACTGATATGTCATAGACTACCTCATAAGATTCCCAATGGTTTAAATGATTTATCAATCAGATGCTCAGATTCAAAATTTATGGCTCCCATAAATTGTGTTACTAGATTTTGAAAATTTGAATTTCAAAATTTATTAGGTGGGAAAAGGGATAACTTAAAAAAATTAAAAGAATTTTCTTGGGTGAGAAAAGGGATAGTTGGGACTTTGGGTGGCTAAAAATAGAAGTTATTGGTGCAAATAAAGAGGTTAATGGAAGGTGATGGGAGATAGATCTATCAATGTTGATTGTGGCTCTAGCTTGTAGAATTTTTTATAGAGTTAAACTTTCTTGGTGGTGAAAAAACATGTGTTGTTTTAGTATTGTATATTATAATGGTATACTTCATTTATGAATGAAATAAAATTTATTTGAGTTCTTTCCTTGCATAGTCTATGAGGATATATATTTTTGTTTTATGTGTGGAGTATCCCTTCAACACACACACACACACACACACACACACACACACACACACACACACACACACACACACACACACACACACACACACACACACACACACACACACACACACACACACACACACACACACACACACACACACAAATATAAATATACTTCTTACTCATTCCTTAGTTCATCTCATGCATGATTTAGACATGACTTGACTTCAACATCCATCACCAGTCTCATGGCCCATAGTCAATATTTCTTAGATACAACTGATAGGAAAACCATATAGTTTAATTTAATAAAAGAAGATAACATTGTTGAATACATCACTTCCTAGCCACAAGTTTAATTAACCAAACCTGTTATTTGCATGGGACTTAACTAGCCACCCGTACTACTACCCACTAACATTAATAACACCTAAATATGAAGTGGATCTTTAACATCTCTAAAGGGGCTATCTCACACATGAGATACATTTCCTGAACTAACCACACATTTATTTCAAACTATCTAAAATAAATAATAACCTTGAATTACTAGGCCCAACAAGAGTTTCAATGATATGATGGAAAATTCTCAAAAACATCTTACCAACATTGATGCTTGGGAATATGACGATGTGGGAAATTTATTGAATTGACATACATTAGCCTAGCTTTAGCATTACTTACAAATCATCTCACACCATTACCTCCAAGTAACAAAGAAACATGACAATATAATTGATCAAAGGATCAAAAAGTGAGAGGCATAAAAGAGAGACAAGATGATTAAATGGGTACCATTAAATGTTAATATTTAATGTACTTCATAATACAAGATTTTCACAATTTCACATATTTTCCATTTTATTGTTGAGGGGTTTAATTTCCATTTAATAGTTGTCATAAGGAGGATAAACTTGGTTATGAATGGCTGGCTTAAGGTTATAAAAAAATGAAACCCTAACCACATAATTATTGGATCCAATGTGGCTATGGGATGGAAACTAAGTAGATCGAAGACCCCAATTCAAGATTATCACCTAATAATAAAAGGACACATTTTACAATAAATAAATAAATATACATTCATATAAATCTAAATAAATTTATAATGGAAATAACATTAATACTATCTAGAGACTTGCATTGCATTATAATTCATTTCAAAATTTAGAAAGTGGGGAAAATGCTGAGGTTATAAATGCATATTATATGTCACATATGTGGCCCAAGTCATGCCTAGCTAGTAGAGAGATTGATGAATCCAATATCAAAGCATGCCTCAAGAATGGGGAATATAAACATATCTTGAAGAAACTATGATATATGTGAGTGTTGGGTAAAATTTTCCAATTCATTGAAGTGTACTAGAGTTTGGCCTAATAACAAGACTATATTTGCAATAACCAACTTTATTAGGGAATAGAATGAGATGGCTTTCAAAATAAATATCAGGTGCCATGAATCACCATAATAAATTAAATTTTATATTAACATTTTTTGGTCTCTTATCCTTTTGAAATTTGTTCATTCTAATGATGATTTTGTTGCAAGGGTGGTGATCCACTTCTTTGGGTATCCCCAAGTATAGTGTTTACATGAACTTCTGATTATCGTTTCTTGCATATATGTTCTATTAAAAAGATTGAATTGTTAATATATTCCAATTTATTAGATTTGTAGGTTCTTTGTAAGATTCTTTGAGTTTGGTTAGCATATTTTGTGCTAATATTGGAAATTCCAATTTCATCTACGTAACATACATTTATTTTGGGTTTTCATTGAAATACTTGATTGATACCCAAATGTCCATGTACCTCTGTAGAACATACTGATTCCTTATGTAGACCATACAAGGATGATAAGGGTATACTGCAAGAAAAGTTTATGAAACAAAGTTTACAATGTAAGTTCCTTTTTTCATAAACCATTTTTGTAGAAGCTACTTGAAAGTTTGGTGTAAATAGGGATTTTATAGCATATGTCATTTGTATTAACATATGTATTGTATTTTAGTTGTATTTTTTCTCAATATATCTATTATACTGGTAGGCATTCATTTTTTGTGTTCTTTTTTACATACATGGATTCCTATATCTAAGTGAGAATAATTAAAAATCTTGTTAGCAATAACAGAGTCATAAGGTTCTTCACTTACAAAGGCCTTATCTAAAATGCATAATTTGTGTTCATCCTTGAAAGGGAATTGCTTTCCCAAGAATTGGTTTTATTCATTGCTATTTGAATACCTAAAGATTTCTATAGGCCTTGTATTACTAAAACTTGCAGGTTCTCTCCTAAGTTATGCTCTTTCTAGAATACAAGTTGTGCCATAGTCATGCGAAATTTTCTCACATCATTAACAGTGGAATAATCTTGTCTACTTTATTGTAAGTGTAATGACATGTATTTCATTGATAGTTTGTCATGAATTCATCCTTTTCTTTGAAAAATCCTAAATGTTGCAATTAAGTTATTATAAGTATGTGGGAATTGATAAAAAGACTTTCAAGAACAACAGTTGAGAAAATTCAAGAACAACAATTAATAAAAGATCCCTCTTTAAAGCGTAGCTAGAAAATATAAGGTAATTAGTTTTTGTAGGTTACTTTCACAAATTATAGTTTTGAATTATGTATGTAGACATCATTAAGTGAATTTTGAACTACAAAAGATTGAACATAGTGATTTCTAGATATATGATTTGAAGATGAAGTAATGCTTAAATAGCTTATGTTATTAAGCTATTTTTTTGGATATGTGATTTTGATATTCCAAGTGGTAACTTGATTGATAATTCTCTAGTTGAAGGTTTCCAAACTAAATTCATTACTTCCATAAATTAAATCTTATATTTATTAATTACTACCAAAGAAGGCGAGCCCATAATCGAGTCCAAAGAAATTACAAATGCATTATTATATATAAACTCACCTTTGAAGGTCCCTATTCACAATCCCATCAAAAATTTGAAAGTGTGTCAATATAGGTATAATATTTAAACCCAAAACTATAATCCATAGAATTATTATTTGTAATGTCCCATTTTTCTAAATTAAAATAATATCATTATTAAAATAAAAAAGTATATTAAAATACCTGAAATATAAAATAATGATATGTTCAAGTTGTAAAAAAGGTGAATATGTTGGAAACTTATTCTAACTTGAGTTTTGACTTAAGAAGGGGATCTTTTTAAAAGATAACCCCTCCTATGCCTGGCCCCTGCTCCCTATCCCCACCACCTCCCCTAAGAGGAATGCCCCACTTTGGGAAGAATTTATGGGAAAGAAAGGTATAAAAAGAGGTATGAGGATCATTTGAGAGGTTACCACATTTTATAAAATTTAATTAATGAGTTTAATCATGGAAATTCTTGGCTTGCACCCTTTGGAGATGAAAACCTTCATTGGGATTGGAGTTGAGGATGAAACCCTTCAACATTTAGCTAGGGCAACTTCATTCAGAGGTTGCATCAGTTATCATTAGATATTTTTGGTGTTTTAGACATCATTTCAAGATTTTTATCATTTTGAAAGGTGACGACTTGCTTTTGGGATTGGAACCTAGGGTTTGGGTTGCTTCTGAGGGCAATGAATAGGTTTGAAGGGTAGAAGACCCCTTTTTTGAGGGTTACATGGAGTTTTTGAGCAGCATACTCCCTTGAGGAGATGGATGACACCCTTTTGGGGCTTTTTTTGAGGGTTTAAAGGGCTATTCTATCATGAAATACATTTTGGAATATTCCATAAATATTATGATATTTTATTGTTATTTTTAATATAAAATTTTTAGCTATTTGATCCAAAAAAAATATAAAAAATAAGGTATTTATTTTTATATAATTATCTAAATATTTTGGTGGTGATTTGGTAGCTATTGTGTGGTATTGTGCCATATTTATTCATCTATAGCATTTCAAATTTGTTGGCTAGGGTTTCAAATGTTTAATTCTATAATTTGTAATTTTTGAACTAAGGTTTGAAGAGGAAAAATCATAAAATATTTTTTGTTGGTTAGGGTTTACTATTAACTCCATATTTGTATCATTTGTCCAATTTGGAGACATTATAGTGGTATCAAAGCCATTTTCTAGCCAACAGTGGGTAGCAAGTTGTTTACAATTTTTTTTCATGCAGGGTAGTGGGAGAAAGATGAAGACAACATTGGAAGCCATGAAAGAGATATTGAAAGCTATACAAGAATCTCAGAGGGAGCTAAGGGAAATAGTTTCCAAGGCATGGATGAAGTTTATAAGTTTAAGTACTAGGCCTCCAGAGTCCTTAAAAAGAGAAAAAGGACCAACAGATGTGATGAATGTTTAATCACCACAAAAGATCAAGCTTTCCATAGAGGAAAATATTTCCAAAATTTTAATAATGAAGACTAAAGAAAAAACTGAGTTACAAGTTATCTTGAAGGAGAAAGATGGAAAGTTAAACCCTCATGAGAATTCCAAGGAAAGATTAAAAAAATAAGATAATTCAGATTTGAAAGTGGTTAGGGAACAACTCATGAAAGCATCCACCATGCAAAGGGAAAAAAAGAGAGATGTTCTAACCCAAAAAGATTTTGATTTATAGCATTTTTTAGAAAAAATAGAAGTTGCAAGCATAGTTTGCATAACCGGTTGGGGCGAGTACTCGTTAATAGCCCAAAATGGGTAACTGACGATTATTTAACCAGCTCAGTTGAATAATCAGCAATAACTGATAAAGACAAAAAATATTTGAATTTTTAAAAATAACTAGAAATCATAGAAATAAAATAGATGGATTGAGTTTGTAAAACATAGGAAAAGTGTTTTCTTTTAGATTTGAATACAAAGTACAAAGTTAAAAACTATAATAATACTTATAGACTTATAGTCTTATACAAGAATCTATAATACTACAAGTACAAATTACAGTAATCTATAATTTTCTCTTTCCTACCCTCTATAAAAATAAGGGAGGTTGAGAAACTCTAGTCCTCCCACTCAGCTGACCCACCTTGCTCTGTCTAAAAGTTTACACCTACCCTTGTGGCTCCACCTTTGCCTTGTCCTCATCTCCAAGGGTGTCCTCCAATCCAATCTTTCTTGCTTTAACTGCACCCTCCATATTTTGTCTCTCAAAATTAGCATTCTCCTCTATGAACATGGGGGCCTCCTCCTCCTATGCAATCCAATCACCATAGGCATTGATCTCATCTAGATCAATAGGCTCCTCCGATGCATTCTCTAACTTTTTTGTGTAAATTCGAAGGTTGTATTGCATAAAAAACAAGTCATTGAGCCATTATTTGCTTAACTTGTGTTTTTTCATGTGAATGGATTCAAACAAACTCCAATAATGCTCACATCCAGAAGTGCTACAAGACTGAGATAAAATCTAGAGGGTTAGCCTTTGAAGATTTTTGGGGTATTTCCACCCCAATCTTTCCACCATGACCCTGTAAACATGATATTAAAAACTTTGTAAGAAATTATCAATTGTAAATATGTAATTGATAAGGTACAAGTAAAGACTTCATTTTGTATTACTTGGTGATTGTGTGGCTCTCCCTTGAATAGGTAGTGCTGAAGAAAAGAACCTTCCCTTTACCTACTTTTAGTTCTACAACTCTATAGTAATGAGGTCCCTCACCTCAAAGTCAGGTGTCATACTTTCAATACATGTTAAGATCCCCTCCATAACCTTTCCACTAGCATCTGTGAAATCATCAGAGTATAAAATATTGGGGTTAAAGTAGTACCCTGTTACATGGATGGGTTGGTGGAGTTGACTATTCCGCCTCTGATAAATCAACTCTAAAATGGTATCAAATCTAACACAATCTCCTTTATAATAATGTTATATTACCTCTTTTTCTCTATCCATGTCCTCATAAATATATCCCATTGGATTTTTCTCTCTATCCATCAATTACAAAACCCTCACCAAAGGCTCCAACAGCTACAAAGTTACAAACAAATTAAAGTTAGTGTTACAAAATTATAGATAAATTATAGTATAAAAAATTTAAGTTTAAAAAATTGAAAATAAGGACAAAAACATGAAATTTAAATTATAATTTCAAGTTACCTTCACAATCTTTGTAGCCTTTGTTTCGAATGCTTCACTAAAAACTGTGTTTGAAACCTTCACTCCATCAACTTTCTTAGAATAAGATGATTCCATCCATGCTTGAGAGACAAACATCTGCTTCAAAAGGAGTAAAAAAACTATAAATAATTTGTAATATAATAAATTTCATTGCAAAATTGGTGACCTTTACTTAAAAAAGCTCTTTTCCCTTGGTGTGCTTTCTAATCAAGCTAAGAACCCAAGGGTGATTGTAGATATATTTTGTATTTCTCTAGCCTCTTCTACAATAGGTCTCACCCAATGAAGTTTACATATGTCCTCTAAACGAAGGTCAATGCAATGTGCCACACAAGGTGTCCAAAAGAGAGATGGATGTCTCTCCCTAAGAAGTCTCTTAGTTATCACATGTGCTACTACATTATCTATAATAATTTAGACAACATTCTTGATGCCCACATCTAAGAAAACCTCCTCTAGCATCAAGAGAAAAGTTTATACATTTTTAATTTTACTTGATGTATCAATAGACTTAAAAATACTATCTCACCATTTGAAGACATCAAAAAGTTGATGAGGGTGTGGTTCTTTCCATCAATGCATCCATCAAAATGAATAGTGTATTTAATTATATGTTACAACCTCTTTTGATCTTTGACAATTAACTTTGCATCTTCAACTGCATTCTTGAGCGACTTCCCACTCAAGTATTTTGGAGAGAGTGCCTTGTACTTTTTTTTGCAACTATCAAAGTTATAACCAAATATTTCCCATACAACTTCCTCACCACATTGAAGGGAGAGTTATTGAAGTACCAAAAATTTGTGCATGGTTTATCTACTTTTGCATGCACCTGCTTGTTCCATCTTGTATCTTGGAGTAAAGGTTGCGCCCCAAGTGTGTTTCTAGGCACAAAAAATGAGTGTAACTGAGACGAAGGTAGTGCAGATGTGCCATGACACTTGTGTAGACCATGATTAGAGTGCATAATTTCTATCATCACTACCACTTCTTCCTCTATTGATGTGGCACCAATGATTGTTGTTAGGGTTACTTGCATCCTTACCCTCTCTATTTTATTTTCATCCAGTGATGCAAGCTCTGTCATCATCTCTGGTTTTACTTTTTTAGTGACACTGGGACAAGGTGTAATGTCATGGCAAGGAATGCATCAAAGATGGTCCTTCATGTGATTGATGTCCCCTGACATCCTCTTTGAGCAAAAGTTGCAAATTAAAACCATCCAAGATGTTCCAACCTATGTGGTATACTTTTATGCACTGGTGTGGGCATGAGGGGGAGTCGACTGACTACCATTGACTGAATATGATCCTGATGCACTATTGGATACCATTATTTGCTAATGCATAACCTGTAAAGTGTAAACATGTTAAAAATAACATAAAAAAATTAAAAATTAAAAACGTTAAATACAATAAATAAATGATAATTATAAACTACAAAATTAAAACTAAAATACATTTATGATTTACAATTTTAATGAACAAATTATAAATAGAATCTATAATGGTTATTTAACATAATAATAGACAATAGTTATAAATAAATAATCAACATGAAAATTTAATCGAATGCATGAAATTTGATGGAATTCATCAAATTAAAATGGAATGCATCAAATTTGTATATTAAGCATCAAAAACATTTATCAAATATGTATTTAGTTAAATTACAAAACTTTACATGTTTGAAATTTTTTAAATAATAATAATAAATAAACCATGAAATTTGACAAAAATTCACAGAATGCATATAATTAAAATGTAATGCATGATATTTGTATACTAAGCATCACAAACATGTATTTAATTAAATTACAAAACCTTACATGTTTGAAATTTTTTGTAATAAATAAATAAATAAATGCATGAAATTTGATGAAAATTTACAGAATGCATGAAATTAAAATGGAATGCATCAAATTTTTATACTAAACATCAAAAATATGTATCAAACATGTTTTCAATTAAATTAGAATTCATTTACATTCCTAGAAAAAAAATACACTAACCTGAAAATTGCTTTTCTCAAATCTCCTCAATCTGCCTTTGAATGCTCCAAATCTTGTGTGAGTGAAGTGTGAAGAGGTATGTTGCATTTATAAGAATTCATTCCATGTATTTTCCATGTTTTAGGAGTTTTTGGAGGGAAAACTTGCATTTCCCAGTGGTTTTTCACATTAAACCCACGTGGGTTCTACGGAACTCAAAATTGGTGAGTAACCATCGGTTACTTGCGGGTTATTTTTTTTTAATTTTTTCCTATTACCAGTAGTTTTGAGTGATGAGTATTCACCAGATGAAATTTTTGATGAGTAACGGGCCAACTGATGGTTACTTGCCTATTATTCTATCTATGGTTGCAAGTATGGAATTGGATCAACAAAAAGATGGGTTTGAACAAGAGGATAAACTAACTTTCAATATTTTGATAATCTATTTTTTGAAATGGATGCAAAATCAACTTTTGATAATCCATTTTGAAATGTCCTCGTCTCATATAATTTTAATAATAAATAAAATTTTCCAAATAGTGATTTTAATCATTCAAAAATAGAAGACAATTTAATTAATTATTAAAATAGAACTATTTTGGATAATTATTCAAATTACTGGAAAAGTGGTTTTAACCTTTTGTAAAATTAAGGTAATTTTAATAATTATTCTAATGGGTTTTATAATTTATAAATCACTTGAAAAGTAATTTTTATCACTTTAATTATTAGAGCAACTTAATTAATTATTTAAGCAAGAACCTAATATAAAATAATTATTTAATTTATCAAAAAGTAATTTTAATTACTAATTTATTAAGGCAAGTTATTTAATTAATTTAGATAAGGCCTAAAGTGAAATTAAAAAGAATGTCGACTTGGGAGCTAAAGCAAAGAAAATGAAAAAATATCCTAAAAGTTGGTAAGAGAGGGTTATGAGATATTTTACCTCACCAAGGGGGCTCGCCCCTCCTTTGGAAGGTACAAATACAAGGTGAAGATCACAATTGAAGATATATTGAATTTGACATTACTTATTCATGCTTGAAGAAGATATTGGCATGCATGCCCAATAGGTTTTCATAGATTTGGAGCTGATTATTCTACAAATGGTGTCTTTTGATGCCACCTTTGCTAAATGTGGTTTTGTGACTTGCCCTAGAGGGGCAATTTGCTTTGAGATGGTTTGGTGGACTATTTGAGGTCTATTTGACCATAATAATTTTGATTATTATTTGTACTAATTTTTCAAGTGGAGTGACTTGGTTTGGAAGCTTGTGGGAGTGATTTAAGATATTTTTGGGGTTTAATTGATCAATTTAATATTTTAGAATTTATTACTAATTTTTCTGAATATTGGCATAGGGTTTGGAGAAGAATTGATGAAGATTTGAGGCTCTAATATGCTAGAAGATTAAATAATAATTTTTAGACTATTATTTAATTTTTTTGACAGTGTTTCTTGATCATATTCACTTGTGAAAGGTGGGATTTTGCTTAATAAATATTGAGCTATTATTCTACACCTTGGCAACTTGGGCAACTAACTTGGAGGACTTTTTGGGCCATTTTGGATGCCCTAAGGGTTCGTTGGAATTTTTCCTTGATTTTTGATGCATGTGGAATATTTTTGGTGAGGGTTTGAAGCAAAAATTAATAACAAAATAGTAGCTGTATTTGATACAAAAATCATATTTTTAAAGCTATTATTAAATAGCAATTGATCTTCAAAAAACTAGTAAAAAGTTACATTTTTTTGTTTATCAATTTATTGTTTATATTTGCAAGTATTGAGATGAATTTTGGATAAATTGGTGGTTGGAAGTTGTCTATACATCCCTTGCATATTGGTGCCTAGGGTTACTTGGGGTTTGTTAAGGGTTTTGGACCATTTCTTACAAACTAGGGTTTACTACTTTTTAATTTCATAATTTTAGAATTTATGGATTTTAAAGAAAAACCCTTTTTTGTTAAAATGCCCCATTTGGGGACATTACACATTTTTTGAGATGGATGCAGTAAAATCATATTATAAGTTGTTACTTTCAGACTTGGATAGTTGTAAAATTGATCTTTTTGAGGCCATTGAATCATTGGGAAATGTTGGAAAGAATGATCTTGTCAAATTTGATGCTTCATGGTATGTCATGACAAATTTGGGGTTATCATAGACAACATAGTAAAGATGGTGATAGAGTGAATAACACTTTGAGTGGCAAAGGGCACATAGATCCTTTCATACAAGTTCCAAATTGCTGAAAAGTTTTGGATCCGGGTGATATTTGGAGATATAAGAAAGGTAAGATATTTGAGGAATTCAATGTTCTTATTTTTAATGAATTTTTTATCTCATACATTTAGATAGGAAAGAGGTTTGTGAGGAATCTTTTGAAGGATGTCCTGCATTCCAATGAAGTTATGGAGAGTCAATGCTCATGTTCAATGAATCATGCCTTGGAGTCAGGTCCTACACCTAAGGACAAGCCTATGAAGAAAGTCACTATTGTTAGGGCAGTGAGATACTTGATATGGAAGGTGGGTAAGCCATTTCATCTTTATGTACTTGTTACCATGTAGTAATTAAAATCATTATAGTGAGTAATTGTCAGTTTAAGACTAATTTTGAGGAAATTTTAGTCACATGGTGTGAAAGGGAACTCAAGGAAGATGTGTTTGTTCAAAATGGATTTACTATTACAGGTTATAGAGCTACTGTCATACTCATTTCCAGCTAGCTCAATAGTTGCTACATAGCCAAACAAGTATACTCAGTCATAAATTAGAGTGATCTTCCATTAGATGATATTATTGAAGAATTTTTTAGCCACATTATGGTTGATTCTAGCCACCACCATTTTGATTTTCAATAAAGTAATGCCATACTTTAGTCAAGCTTCTTGGGTAGCTAATTATTTGGTACCAAAAATGGGAAGCATAAAGTGCAAAGTTTTAGAAACAAGCTTTTCAAGATATGATGAGAAAATATCCTCCATCATGCATGATTTTAATAAATGCATACATTATTGGGTTCATGTTAAGTGTTTAAAGTTTTTTGTGGATCTACATAATGAGCCACAACATGGGGTAAGAGCAATCCAAAATTATGATACAAAAAGGGAAAGGAATGTAGATACTGAATTCTTTTTCAGAATGGCTACATTTTGTCATGTTTATATCCTTCATAAATATTGTGAATGGCTCATCATGATGAGTCTAACCAAGGATGCAATTTCCTCTAAAACACGAGGTGAATGTGTGAAGGAAATCAAATATAACCACTGTTGTTTTTTGTCTTTTACTAGCTGCCACGACAATCATAAAGGTGTTTCAAGACATATGGTAAAAGGATTGCGAACCTGTGGTCAAGGTGGAAGTATATTCAATAGATACAAGTAGGATTCTAGCCACTATCAGAGCTAATTTATTGGCTAGCTATGGGGTTTGAGGGTTTCATGTCAATCTGTGACATAAGAGATATAGATAATACAAGATATGAGAAATTCTCTCAATCTCTTGAAAGGAAGGTGCAAATTTCCTTTTGGATGAGTTTTATGGAGATTTATGAGGAGTTTATGACATATCCACCCCCTTTCAAGATGGAGATGGACCTTGATGATTTTGTGTCATGGAAAAGAGGTAAGGGTTATATTTGGGTTGGATGAAAGTTACATGATGTGTTGAGGAAGGTTTCTCTTCCCACATTTGATCATTCTACAAACATTTCATCTAAGGCATGGATTGATAAGTTAAGTAGATACCTTACACTTAGTTTCATGGAGGTAGAGAAGGCCCTAAGATTCATCACAACACATTTGGAAGGGGCTGCCCATGATTGGTGGCACCATGGGTTGATAACCCAAGGGCATGACCTCATAGACAACTATGAGGAATTCAGCATGAGGCTTATTGGGAGGTTTGATAGGGCTGATCTAGTGCTTTACTTCAGGGATTTGGCACACTTGCAATGAAGGGGGATACAAATAAGAGACATCAATGAGAAAAAATCAAGCACTTTGGGGCAACCAAGTGTTGAAATTTCTAAGTTTCACAAATCAAAAAATTTGGGACAGTAAGAAGAAATATCCAACAAGTTCATGAGCAACAAATAAAACAAAAAGATGAAGACAAGAATAGAGGAAAATCAGAAAACTAGAATTCCCCAAGGAAGGGAAAGAGCAAGCCTTACATGAGGGGTGTCAAGCATCTAACGTTGAAGTTGTCCCAGCCCTAGAAGTACTGAATCCTCATGCAAAGGTTGCAAAGTTTGAGCCATCATATGTTGAAAGTAGTGTTATGATTTCTTCCTTAGTGGTGAAAGAAGAAGAGGAAATCATGGAGTATGAGCTAAAGGAAGAATAAAAAACCATTTTGCATGATGATGGAGAGCATTTGATGGTCAAAGCCAAATTTCTAGGTACTATTGTTTATTTCCAACTTGTTGGACTTTTCAGACCAACATATAAAGGTAAGCTATTTAATTATTTTCATAACAAGGATTTGTTGTATCATGGCCATGCTATGTCCTTACCATATTTTGATCAACATGAGGATCATGCTAAGAATGAAGATAAGATGAAGGTCACTAAATGTAGGATGAAATTTCCCTAAGGAAATTTAAGTATTGAACAATGTAAATTCCTAGTCACTATATAATATAGGTTTTTAACTAATAATAGAGCTTACCCAAATTACCAATCAACAAAAATGAACCAAGGCATAAAATTTACATAATAATTTTAAGAAGGTATTCTACTAAAAAGTAATACAAAGTTCTTTTTATCTATATATGTCATAGGCTCAAAAATATTTAATACATTTAGTTTTATTTTCAAAAATGGGGATCAACATCATATTTATAAGGCTATGTATAGAATTGAGTTCCATCTCCATGTCTATAAATATGAAACCCTAGGTTTTATTTGATAATATACTATTATATACATTAAAACAAAATACATTATGAAACCCATATCAAGGAAAATTTTATTATTTTGTTCCACTATATGAGGGTAGGATAGTCCTACAACCACCTCAATCAAACAATAAAGTATATAAGATGAGATTACAATAAAATAATAAATTACTCAAAAATATAAATATATCAATGAAATATTGTAATGCAAATCAAATATATAAATGAAATCATAGTGAGACATGATTATATAACATAGTACATCCATAAGCATATGCAAATGTCCAACATAAATGATCATGAAAGTAAATATTATGGATTTCAACTATACATCTTAAATATCCAAATATACTATAGAAATTAGAAACTACTAATCATTAGTTATAATTCCCTTACTAATAATAATTTAGTTTTTAAAAAGTGGGATAGGATGTGACACCTTATAGTATTAGATACATAGATAGAGGTTAATCATCAAAGGGATGATTGAGGCTAGCTCAACAAATTAACTCCCATCTTTCTCTTATATTTTTTCAAGATATCAAAGTGCCCTAATTATTTTGAATGCATAAGAATGCAAATAGTGATTTTTTCATGGCTAAAACCTATTTTTGATATATCATATTATTCAACATCTACATGTGAAGAAGGTGCTATGATCATTTTTTAAACATATTCAACCAATACAAGTCCAATATAAATGGACTTAAGGACACTATACCATTGTCCTCCTATATAGGACTTATCCAAAAACATCTTCTACTCCTACCTCTAATTTTTCATTTCCATATTCTTATTTTTTCTTTCTATTCTTATATTTAGTATGCCATAGTAAACTAGGACAAGCCCATGGTCAATAGACTTAAGTGAATTATGTCATCATCGACCTAAAATAAACCTATCCATATTATATTTAGGTATGGAGGTGTCACTTGGTTTTAAAAAAATTAACATGCCTATGTATACAAGGGAATAATATACACATCCTTCGATCACCATACAAGGTCCACATCTAGCATCACCTATTGTATTCTCTCTTGAGAAAACTATTCTATTCTTACATGTTAAATTTTTTCAATTATAACAAGGTGTTTCTAAATTTACTCACTCAATGGAATCTCATAATCTACTTCACAACCCTTTGGTACCTAAAATATCCTCTCACCCACTACCAATAGGTTTTATATCACCTAATATAACATTTTGTGAAGGTAAATGTGATCCTAAATAACATATTAATTTATTTCATGAAGTATGTTTTGATTATTATTAAAATGAAGAATTACTCATCGAGCTCTTTCCAAGAGGTTTCAATGACTATGTTTTTTTATGGTTCTAAGATATCCCATTTCAATCAGTCCAATCATTCAACCCATTCATAGATCAATTTTTAGTAGACTTATAATTCAACATTGGTGAAAATTTATCATTATGCATAAATTTATAAGTTCAATAAAGGGTCAAATGGACCTATTAGAAAATATTTCCTTTAGTACAAGAATATGCTTGAAAATATGACAAACTCTATGGAAAATAATGAATTGTAAGATATCCTTACTCAAATTTTGGTAGTTCCACTACATGAATAAATAATTTTCAACAAATTCAAATATAATAATGATCTCTATCATACAATGAAAAAAAAGAAGACAATATTATAGCATTGAACAAGCCAAATTACACACCAAGTTTACCTTACACTTAAAATATAAAGTTTCAAATCAAGACAAATTATAATGTCAAATATAATGAAATAATGAATGAATCCAAGGTAATTATTTAATGAAATAACACAACCAATAAATAAGCCTCAATTGGTAGTTCCACCTTGGAGGACATTTACAAGGTTACCAAAACCTTCTCATTTATTATTATAAATGATTATTGATTTCAATATCATCATTATACCTCCTCCATTTGAGATTGATTAACCAAACCTAAACCTCATGGATTTGAAATTAATTCATATTGTGATTACCAAAAATGTTTTTTGTATTCCATGAATATGTGTTACAAGCTAAGGCATAAAATGCATGATCTCATTGATGAAAACATTTTTTAGGTAATCACACCCATATAAGAAGCAATATCACATTATAATGATAATTCAAAGCTTAAAATCCTCATAAATCCTTTCTCAAATCATGGTTCAGTCAATAATACAAATAATTTAAAAGTATATCATACTCACAATGTGCATCCTCCTAAGATATATAGGAATATAATATATGGAATTATTGGTACATTAACACAACATCGAATAATCAAATTTTATGATAGTGAAATTAGTGATCATGATTTATATAAACATGAACTATTTTTAGAGCACACATCATAAATAAATCTATTCATAGTGTCATAATTGACAAGAGATCAAGTAAAAATACATGTGCAATGACACTTCTTTAAAATATTGGATACACAAAGTAATATTTAAAAGCTACATCAAGGGTAGACAAATAATTTTATTGGCACACATATGATAGTTTGGGACATATATATTTCCCTCTCCAAAGTCACTTAGCAAAAATGGCTACTACATTTCTAGTCATACCTAGCATATGGGTCTTCAACATGTTATTATGATGCCCTTGAAAAAAAATTTGATCAATACCATCTACATTGAATATATGATTCAAGTACATACATTTCAATAAATTTGTTAAATTTCAATGCATAACATATGATTACCCTCTAGAAGTAGTGGTAACTCTTCTTCCCCCACCACCACCAAAATTAGATGTGGAACATGTTCAAGAGCACCATACAAAGGTAATTAATGCACCTACTCCAAAGCATAGTATAAATATAATTAGTGCACCCATTCAATCACGTTATAAATCATGCTTGTTAATAATTAATATTCATATGAAAGAGTTACACAAGGTTCAAATAATTATAAATCTCCTACAATGCATCCTAAATCAAATTCTAAGATAATTTAGAATGTTACATAAAAAATAAAGGTAGCTACACAATAGACTTCACCAAGTCCTACACTATCTCTAATTACATATATGGTAATAGTTTATAATAATTGAGCATGATAGTTATGATATATCATTTTATGTTTTTCATATTTAGACATATCTACATGCAACATTCCTCATTCATTGAAAATCAGGTTTTAACTCTATAATATAGGCATGCACTATGATGCTTCCATTGATGGGATCATAGCCAGTTCCTCTTTCAAATATAAAATAAAATAAAAATATATATCAAATATATCAAAAACAAAAAAATTTAAAATATTATAAAAATACAAAAACATTCAAAATATTATCAAAAATACAAAATTAGGATGTGAACATGACATGAGATGCTAGCTACTACTTTACATATGTTATTTATCATATATTTTGTTAGATAATATATTATTTTATATACATATGCATTTCATGAAGTATTTGAGTATGATGTAGGACATGCATTACATAGACATTGCTATATGTTGGACTTCCCCTCTGCCTAGTGGCCATGCAAATATTAGGGGCATCTCACTCTATAGGTTACACTATCATATGTTTTATCTATATATGACCTCAAATGAAATATTGAACTACATATCTTACACGTGTATTGAAAATCACTAATATTTTACATATTTTTACATAGATATACTACTTTTATAATAAATATGACATTGATACATGTCGTTGGATAGACTAGTTTTCGCTTTTCCTATGCTCCTTTAATGTTTTTTTAATTTCTTGCATGATAGGATTAACATTTCTTGTTGTATGTCTCCCTTAGCCCTTGTGTGAAAATTTATTGAGTATATTTATGAGATCATTATTTATGACATTATAACATCTCCATTTATTATGGCCCTTGGCCTTATGCGTGAA
Organism: Torreya grandis; assembly: GCA_037957365.1. Lineage (NCBI taxonomy): Eukaryota > Viridiplantae > Streptophyta > Pinopsida > Cupressales > Taxaceae > Torreya > Torreya grandis. The sequence continues at coordinate 832,724 of JARHVA010002799.1, read as the reverse complement.
AATCCTTTCTTGTTGTGAAATTTAAACATATCCCTTGTGTGTATGATGGGGGTTGTCAATACTCTTCATTTAATAATATAAATATAGGGATGGTATATAAAATATATATGTATTAAGGTGCATAATACATTTAGGTAATAGTTATTTTCTTAATAACATACTTGATCGAATTGAAATTATAGAATTAAACCCATTTTTTAGGAAGTTAAACACATCTACAAAATTGAAATTATAGAAATTGTAACACATGTTGCATGAAAGGAAACTAATTATTTGTTGGTATATGGGTATAAATATTTTTCATGTTATATAATATTACAAACATTATAAAAAAATATAAATAAAAACAAAACATAGATAAATCTAATCTAAAAAACATAAATACAAACTAATATTTTTCCTTATGTTGAGAGGGCACTTACTCTCCCCTTAGAAAAAAGCCTAAAAACATGGAACTTTAGAAATGCTCAAATGCTTTATTCAATCTGGTCTTCTTCTACCTTTACAATTATTCACATTATTAATCATATGAATGAGAAGGTTTTATTTATAATATAACTTCTTGTTTAAAAAAAAACAACTAGTTATTGAAATGATTTTTTAATCTTAACAAACTAAATTAGTTTGCAATTGTTTTTTATTTTAAAATAACAATTTATAAAAAATAGTTCATACACTATTTTTAGAATAAGATTAATCCCCATTATTCAAGAATAAAATAGTGGGAAATGATATATTTAAAAATCCACCATCTTATAGCTTGTTAGAGATAATTTAGGGTGATTTGTTTATCTTTTAACATCTTTTTTCATTGGAGAGAATAAATTATGATCTTGAGAAATTTGATTTTCCTATAACAACTTGATGTTGAGATATTAATAGTAGTTAAAATAATATAAACATATTTCCTTCTTTATAAATACTTATTTTTATAAATACTATGAATATATTTCATATAATAATCTACAAAAATAGATAAAAATCATCTCTAGATATTTTTTCTTTCATATTTTTGAACCTACAAATGTATGGAATTGATTTCTATTAATGTCTATTTTTATAAGTTTATATTTATAGATTTTTTATATATAGAAACACTATAAAACTTGTTAAAAATATTTATTTATTATTTATTTAGTTTTTTAACCCAAAAATTAATTATGGGCATCTTTGGAGCTAATTATGTGTATTTTTAAAGCTAGATTGCTGACTTCTAGAGTTAAACTACTGACTTCTAAAGCTATCTTTGTTTTACACAACACCCCCTTTTTCCATAGGGAAATTAATACCCAAATTTTTTACACTATGGTCTTGACTTTGGGTCCATATTCTATATGTTTATGCAAAATCTAGGAGAATATTGATTATTGGCCTTTTTTGTACTTTGGCAAGGTAGCATTGGTATTGTGTTTTCATGGACTAACCTTATTTTAGGTTCTTTGTCAAGATTTATGTTTTTGAACTTATTATTTTAGACTTATCCTATTGGTCTTTATCAAGCTTTTTACTGCATATAAATTCTTGTGGGTTTTTCATTGTGGGTATTTTACCTGACAAAATAGACTTACCCTTCGACCTTTTGAGATAATCCTTAGGCCTTTTGAAATTGTCCTTTGGTAATTTTAAAATTTCCCTTTGGCCCCTTGACACCTACCCTTCAAGAATTTTTTGCTGCACCTTTGCCTTTTTAAACCATTCCTTTGGACATTTTATCTAAGACATTTTCCTTGAGGAAATCAACCTACCCTTCAAGCTTTATACAACTTACCATTTGAAAGTTTTGTGAAGGAAACATATTCCTTCAAAAATTTTGAACATACCCTTCAGAATTTTGAAAGTGCCTTTTGTAACTTTTCTGGTTACCCTTTAGGAATTTTGTAATAAACCTTTGCCTTTCCAACCTAGCTTTTGGGGTTTTTTTCATGAGCCCTCTATACCCTATGAAGTAGACCCTTTGGGAATTTTTCCATGAAGTAGACCCTTCAGCCCTTTTGAGCATGCCCTTTAGGATTTTTGTCTTGACAATTTTTCTATACAAGCCTATTATTTGGGATTTTATCCCCAGGCTAATTCCTTCAAACTTTGTGTCTCAAACATTTTGTTTGACACAAGAAATTTGAAATAATTCCTTCAAGGTAACATGCCCTTTATAATTTCTAAACCAACCCTTCAAAAATTTTGAAAATGACCCTTCAACCCTTTTTTAAAGTGGCCACTTACCCTTTGGTGTTTTATCCTATGCCTTTTCCCCTCCAAGTGTTACCCTTTAGGACTTTTAGTCTCGGGCCCTTTTTCCTTTCACACCAACCTTTCAAGACTTTTATCTTGGGACTTTATCCTTCAAATAATTATTTTGGACATTTTGTCTGAGAGATTTTACCCTTAAATCATTTCTTTTAGACATTTTGACCAAGATGTTTTACCCTTCCACCATTTCCTTAAGATATTTTATCTGAAAAATCATGCCCATTGGCCCTTTTGAGATCATCCCTTCAAGCATTCCTTTAGACATATTGTCTAAGAAAATTGAATATTTAAGAGAATTATTGTGGAAAATTTATCCAAAATAATTTCCTAATGAAATTCCTTTTAACTTTGTGTCTTGGACATTTTTTTTATGAAATTAGGGTCCCAACAATAGAAATCCAATGACAATTCCCCTAGAATAATTGCCTTGAGACCAATACCATACTTTTAGGTGGCACCCTTGCTTAGAGAACATTTTCATTATGTCTTGAGCTTGATTTAAGATTTTATCTGAGGTTCTCAATCTTATTTTTCTATTCTAGGTCATCGAGATTAAACATAGGATCTCTTTTTATATATTTTATCCCAGGTGTAAATCATATTTTATTAATATTAAGACCTTAGGCTAGAATATACATGTAGGGACCTTTATATTATGTTAAGTAATTTTTTGCCTATGTTTTCAAGAGTAGATAATCCCAAAGAAATGACATGTGTTAAGTTGGTTAGATTAAATTTGATAGTCATGTAGATGTCATTTGATAGTCATGGGGATGTCATTTTATGGGCATACAAATGTCAAATTTAACCTTGGAAATGGCTAATTTATGAAATTAAATTTGACAGTTACATGGACATCATTGATGGTAATAGGACATGGTCATGTGAACATCAAATTAAACCTCATAAATTACCCATTTGGATTCAAATGTTAAGTGGACCCAAATGATTGATGGTTCATGTTGATTTGTATAGTTGATCCAAAAATTTGAGATCAATGAAGACTTTTCAAAGATCCCAAATTAAGTAGAGATTTGTAACTTTGCGTACCTACATGATTGAATTAAAATTCAAAAGGTCTAATCTAAGATCCTATGGTGCACATCTACTCAGGCCCATTTGATAGAACGACATGAGAGTAAGTTGAAATGTCAAAGCTCCATGAGAGTGACAAGTGTCACCATCATGGGAGCCCAATACAAAAATATAATGACCCATGAGAAGAAGTAGGGATCCTAGTACATAGAGATCAAGATCCCCAGGCAATTTTGAAGTGGTGCACAGATGAAGCAAAGTAAAAAAAGGAATGACAAGTGTAAAACACATAGGATTCAATGATCGAAAAGCACTAAAATTTAATAAATTGCATTAAACTAGTACATAATGATTGATAGTATAAGTCCTAGGTGGAATTTTCAAAGAACTTGGACTTAATCAGGAGTTGACACATGTCACATTTTTAAAGTTAGTAGGACATTATGGATAGAATACATAGATCTTTGGACACTTAATCTATATCTATCAATAGACATTGGGTTTTATAGTTTGGCTAGAGTATGAACATGCATGTCTCAATATAAATGATGAATATAAAAGTGAAGATCTAAATTTTATAAAAGGCATGGGTGATCATGAAATGAATAGTTAGATTAGTCATAATTAACAATAATGCCACTAGTTCTAAAATATTGGTAAAGTGATTTTGGTCCTTCATGCATATGTTAGAGTTCCATTTGAGGGTGGTTAATTTGAAAGATCAACATGTTGTTCTCATAACCTATAAAAGGAGACATGTATAGTTTCTGGTAAATGACACATATTTTAACGTTTAAAAATAGTTTAAACTATAATTGTAAAAAATTGGTTTTGTCTTTATACATATGCACACATTGCATATCTTTCACAAAGGCTATTAATAACTGTAAGTAGACTCTTATACAATTTTTGACCATAGTTAGATTTCATGTTTTGACTATCACATGTAACAACATTACATGAACTTGGAGGATGAGGTGACCCATTCCCCAAATCTACATAAATTATTATAATACAACTTGGATTTTTATTAGAGAATTTTTGAATATAGGAGCATCATCATTTTTTATTATCAGTGAATGTGTTTGCATATTTTGTTTCCAATTTATTTGTAATTAGTTGTTACTTTATTTGGTTATATGTTTCAATAATATTTAGTGTGCAAAAGTTGTGAAAGGATTCTTAATTATTTTGATTAATGTACTATTCTGTATATGTTTAAAAACTATTGAAAGATTGGTAAATATATTAGATAAGATAGTCAAGTTCAAATTGATTCATAATTATGATTGTACATGAGTGATTTCTTGGATGTAGTTTATATGTGTTTGCAATAACTATCTTAGATACTTCACTAGCCCAAGCCATAATCTCTTGATTAAGGGTGTGAAATAGCTATTATAAAAGGATATACCTTTTTCTAAGGCCTATGATTTTTTTTCATATTTATATCCTTAGACTTCTTAGTCATGTCTGATTGTGTGTCTACAATCATTGCTATTAATAATCATAGGTTCTGAGAGCACTTGTCCTTTTAGAAACCAACTAACAAAGTGATTCCTAAAAACCATAGAATATTTCTTTTTTTCCTTATCCTTCCCTCCTTTTTTGAGTTTGTTTTGAGACTTACCTACTCTATATTAGAATCTGACCACCCATCTAATTCACATAAAGATTCATAATCCTTTAGGAAACACACCTCCATCCAAAATGCCTTGTCAACAACCTACATGCCCTACCAACTATTCAATCAACATGTTTTAATAAACCATATACTTTTAACTCATGCAATGGAGTGGATTTTACCTCCATTTAGATCCTAAAACGTTAGAGGCTACCTCATTATAGATATGGTGTGCATAAAACCTGCATTAATAGTTAATTGGTGCTAGAAGGATGGCAACACCTTTGATTATACTAAAAGTTTTGAGAATAGATTGGCTTGACAAATGACGCATAGATATCCTAGGTATTCAACATGATTTCCCTAATGACCCTTCCAAATACATTCTTAGGTTCCATTATAATCACCCAAGAGCTATTAAAGGTCATCTTGTTATTTTCACATTGGGAGAAGAAATGAATGAATGGCTTGCAGAGTTGGCACCTAGTTCTATTACTAGTTGGAGTGATCTTGAGTAATTTTTTTATATGATTTGGTCTAAATATTGATTTTCATGATTTAATAAATAATTTAACATCTTCTATGAGGTTCTCTATAATAATTATATTGGATATGAATTATACAGAAGCTATCCAAAGAGAAATCTTATTACTATGATTAAATAGGAACATAGTGAAAGGGTTTCATTTTAATCTAGGTACTATGCAAAAGGAAGAAGAGATCCCAGATGGAGAGGATGATTGGATCATAAAATAAGAATCCATTAAGATAGGATAATTAGATAATATTGATTTTATCCCTATATTTGATAATATAATTGAAGAAAGAAATGATGGTAGTGAAGAAATTGTCAATGTAAAGGAACATTTCAACCTTTGCAGTAGCTCTATGAGATAGCATATGCCTAGGTAGAGGATCAATTAATTTTCCTAAAAAAGGAAGATATTAGCTTTGAAGATGGTGTTGATGACTCTTGTGACTATCAATTTGCATTAGAAACTCTTGATGATTATATTCCTAACTTATTCTCCTCTAATCATGTAGGCTCTAATATTGAGATTTTAGATTATGTCATGCCTAAGGTAGGTATGTATTTTTATCATGGGGAAAATGGAAAAGGTATGTTGGCTTCCTTCAATAATTTTTATTCTCCCTTCTAATGCAATTAATTCACATAGATAATCATGCCTTGATTTGATATAAGTTGAATTCAATTTGGTGCCTAACTCTAATGTGTAGGACACTATGGTTATTCATGTGATTGACCAAGAACCCTCATGTGTGTGGACATAAATATTAATCAACATTGAAGTAAATACCTTTGATTGCACATATGATTCCCATGAACTTACATATCTTCTAGAGCATAACTATTTGAAAGAATAACAACAAAAGGATAAACAACATACATTAGATGATATGATCCCTCTGGAATTAATAGTTAATGAATATCTCACTCCTACAATCATATATAGTGATCCCAAGGTTAAAAAAATAAAATTATGATTTGGAAAGTCAAGAACTAATTCATTCAAATATTGAAGGCCATACTCAAAGTGAGAGTTTAGATGAAATTTTTAAGGAATATGTTGTTCATGATTGTACTTATGATTCTAACTCTATCTTTAAGGACCTTTTTCAGAATGACGTCATAGAGGATGATGACTTTAAGGACTATAGGTCAGATCTAATATCCATCTCAGTAGGTAATTTTGAGGATTTTTTATCTGAATTAGGTTCTCTTGAATACATGAGTAATAATGGTGATATTTTAGAATGTATGTATCATAGGGAAGAGTTATTTGTTTATTGTGTCTGAGATATCCCAATGACTAACCTTGATTTTTTTCTACAATATGAGGGAAAGGTCAAAATTCTATTGAATTAATACAAAGATGTTTCTACCTATTTCAAAACTTTAATGTGGAAAACCTTATTATTAACAAAGAGTGAGAAGCATACCAAATAAAGTTTCCAAATCCACCCCCCATCTTGTTTGGGTTTTATTTAGAGTAGGAGTAGGTTAAGTTTCTTGTTTTTTGTCATTTGTTTTCATTAGATTAATCTTTCATACTTTTAGTATTTTAATTACATATATTACTTTCCTATTTTCTAGATTATATTTCAACACTTTCTTAGAATAGTTATTCTTTACTTTCAATGATGATTGGAATTATGTTTTTTTTTCTATAACCAAGTTAAAATCCAACCTAACTAAGGTTATGACTTATGGAAAAGGCCAATGTTAAAATATTGAATTCTTTTGGACTAGTTTATAGATTAGGTGTATTTATACATTTTTGAGTCTTTAGGATGAAGGTAGGTAATCATGGATTATTCTGAATGGTGTCAAAACTAAATAATTTTACTCGGCATGTGGAATTTACCCTTACAGTACTTCATAGAAAATTATAAATTTTAATTGTTTTATTGGATCAAATGCACTTATCAAATTAAATACCTATTGAAAGTGATAATTCTAGGTGTAGGTGTAGCTAGAAGGGACATTCTAGTAATGATTTTTTTTATAATTATATCATCTCACGAGGGTTCAAGAACTTCTCTTTTCCATTCAAGAATAAAATAAGAGTGAAATAAAAACAAAATAAGAAACAACCAATAGATTCAAAATAATAAAAGAAGAGAAAAATAAAAATAAAAGAATCAACCATTGGTTTAAAAAGATCAAAAGAAAATCTAAATACAATCAAAAGGCTCACATGATGAAATAAGGTCAATGTATCACACATCATGATCAAAAAATAATAATGGAATGAGAAAAGAATTAAAAAAAGGTATCTCTTTTGGGGCTATGAATGCCTGGATGGTAGTAGAGCAATTCATGAGCTTTCCTTATTTTTGAGTTTAATAGATACTAGAATGAAACCTATATCCCCATAAAAGCCTTTGAAAAAATCATCACAATAGGGGTTAAATAAACTACACATTTGACACACATAGATCCAAGAAGATTATAAGGAAAGTATGTTGTGTGAATCTATGTAGGAGTCTCTTTCATATTTATGATTTAAGTATTCTTCTATGGTACACTTCATGATTGAATTAGGATTACAAATAAGAGTTTTGGGTTCTTGAATACTTAGGAGTATTCCCCTTGTAAATCACCATTTGTTGTACCTAACACAACCCTTTTTCCATAAGAAAATGGGGACCCACTTTTTTTAGACTATGATCTCGAATTTGGGCCCCTCTTCTATATATTTATGCAAAATATAGGAGAAGATTGATTATTGGCCTTTTTCATACTTTGGTATGGTAGCATTGGTATTATGTTTTCATGGAATAACCTTCTTTCGGAGTATTTATTAGGATTTATGTTTTCAAACTTATTGTTTTGGACTTATCCTATTGGTCTTTATCAGGAATTTTTCCATGCATTAATTCTTGTAGGAATATTGCCACATGCATTTTGCTTGATGAAATAGACTTACCCTTAGGCCTTTTGAGATTACTCTTTGGCCTTTTGAAATTTCCCTTAGGGAATTTTGAAATTTCCCTTTGGCCCCTCTATACCTACCCTTTAGGAATTTTTCCCCATGCCTTTGCCTTTTTAAACCATTCCTTTAGACATTTTATCTAAGACATTTTCCTTGAGGAAATGAACCTACCCTTCAGGCTTTGTGCAACTTACCCTTCAATTTTTTTTCAGGGACACATATTCCTTCAAAATTTTTGAACATACCCTTTAACCTTTTGAAAGTACCCTTTGAGACTTTTATGATTACCCTTTGGGACTTTTGTAATGACCCTTTGCCTTACTGACCTACCATTTGGGATTTTCGTCATGAACCCTTTGTACCCTATGTAGTAGACCTTTTGGGCATTTTTCTATGAAGTAGACCCTTTGGTCCTTTTGAACATTCCCTTTGAGAATTTTTTTTGAGAATTTTTCCCTATGAGCCTATCCTTTAGTGCCTTTTCCTTATGCTAATTCCTTTGAACTTTATGTCTCAAACATTTTATCCAATGCAAAAGGCTCAAAATAATTTTCCCAAGAGCACATGTCCTTCAAACTTTTTGAACCAACCCTTCAAACATTTTTAAAATGACCATTTAACCCTTTTTAAAGTGGCCACTTACCCTTTGATATTTTGTCCTAGTCTATTTCCCCTCCAAGACTTACCCTTTAGGACTTTTTATCCTAGGCCCTTTTGCCCTTCACACCAACCTCTTTGGACTTTTGTCTTAGGACTTTATCCTTTAGCTAATTCTTTTAGAAATTTTATCTGATAGATTTTACCCTCTAGTCATTTCTTTCAAATTTTTTTGAGATATTTTACTCTTTGACCATTTCCTTCAAACATTTTATATGAAACATCATGCCCTTTGGCCCTTTTGAGACCATCCCTTCAATTATTCCTTCTGACGTCTTGTCTAGGAGAATTGAGTCTTCCAGAGAATTCTTGCAGACATTTTATCTAAAACAATTCCCCAATGGAATTCCTTTAGACTTTATGTCTCACACATTTTGCTTGATGAAATTAGGGTCCTAGTAATAGAAATCCCATAACAATTCCACTACAATAATTACCCCAAGAACAATATCGTATTGCCAATTGGCACCCTTTTTGAGATAACATTTTCATTATGTCTTGATCTTGTTTTAATATTTTAGATAAGGTTCTAAATCATATTTTCCTATGCTAGGTCATCAAGATTAAATGTAAGAGCTCTTTTATATATTTTAGACTAGGTAAAAATTGTATTTTACTAATACTAAGACCTTATGGTAAAATATTCATGTAGGGACATTTATATTATGATAAGTCATTTTTTTCTTATGTTTGTAGAAGTAGGGAATCCTAAAGAAATAAAATGTGTCAAGTTAACAATATTAAATTTGATAGTCATGCATACATCATTTGATCATTATGAGGACATAATTTCATAGTCATGTGAACATCAAATTTAACCTTGGCAATGACTAATTTATGGAATTAAATTTGATAATCACATGAATGTCATTAATGATCATGAGGATGTTAGTTGATGGTCACATGAATTTCAAATTTAACCTCATAAATTATCCATTTTGATTCAAATGTTAAGTGGATCTAGTTGATTGAAAGTTCACATTGATCCATATAGTTGATCCAATGGTGTGAGATAAATAAAGAATTTTCAAAGTCCTAAATTAAATATAGAGTTTCCAAGTGTCATACTCATGTGATAAAAGTATAAGTCAAAAATTCCAAGCCAAGATCATATATCACACATCTTCTCAGACCCATTTGATTAAACAACATGAGAGTGAGTTGAAATGTCAAAGCTCCATGAGATTGACAAACGTCACCATCATGGAAGCCTAGTAAAAATATAAAATGACCCATGGGAAGAAGAAAGGAACCTAGTACATATATTTCAAGAGCCTTGAGTAGCTACCAAGTGGAACACAAATGAAACAAAGCAAAATAGGGAATGACAAGTGTAAATCACATAGGAGTCAATGAGCCAAAAAAACTAAAATATAATGAATCATGTCAAACCAAAACATAAGGATTGATTCTACAAGTCTTAGGTGGACTTAAAAAAAATATTAGACTCAATTAGGTGTTAACACATGTCACATTTTGAATGCTAGTAGGGCATTATAGATAGAATATGTAGATCTCTAGATACTTAAGTTATATCTATCAATAGACATTGGATCTCATAGTTAAGCTAGAATATGAAAACATGTGTCTTAATATGAATGACAAATATACAAGTGAGGATCTAGATTCTATAAAAGGCATGAGTGAGCATGAAATGCACAATTTAGATTAGTCATAACTAACAATAGTGCCACTAGTTCTAAAACATTGGTAAAGTGATTTTGGTTCTTCATGCATATGTTAGAGTTCCATTTGAGGGTGGCTAATCTAAAATATAAATAGTTTGTTCTCATAACCTATAAAAGGAGTCATGTATATTTTTTGGTAAATGACACACATTTTGAATTTTTCATACAATTCAAATTGTAATTGTAAAAAAATGCTTTTATCTTTATACACATGCACACATTGCATATCTTTGGCAAAGGCTATTAATAACTATAAGTATACTCTTTTTTGGTTTTAGATGATAATTAAAACTCATGTTATGACTATCACATGTAGCTAAATTTCATTAACTTAGAGGATGAGGTGACCCCTTCCCCAAGTCTATATAAACAATTGTAATCCAACTTGGAGTTTTGTTATAAATTTTTTTGAATATAAGAGTATCATCAGTTTTGATCATCAATGAATGTGCTTATGTATTTTATTTCCAATTTTTATGTAATTATTTTTTATTTTCTTTGGTTGTGTTTTAATAATCTTTAGTGTTCAAAAGCTATAAATGGATTCTTGATTATTTTGATTAATATACTAATATGTATATGTGCAACAACTATTGAAAGATTAGTTAATATATTAGTTAAGATAGTCAATTTCAAATTAATTCATAATTTAAATTATTCATAAGTTATTTCTTATATGTATTTTTATATGTGTTTGAAATATCTACCTTAGATACTTCACTATCCTAAGCCATAATACCATGATTAAGGGTGTGAAAAAACTACTCTAAAATAAGAAACCTGTCTGAGGCCTATGAATTTCCTACATATTTATCTCCTTATATTTATTAGATATGTTTGATTATGTGTGTGCAATCACTACTAGAAATAAACATATATTTTGAGAGTCCTTATCCTTTTAGAAACCATCCAGGGGAGTGATTCTTAAAAACCATAAAATCTTTTTCTTTTCTACCTTACCCTTCTCTCCTTTTTTGAGTTTGTTTTGAGACCTACCCACTCTATACTAGAATATATCCACCCATCCAATTCACATAGAGATTCACAATCCTTTAGTAATAACACCTCCATCTAAAAAACTCTGTCAACAACCTGCATACCCTACCAACTATTCCATCAACAGGTTGTAATAGACATTATACTTACAAATCATACCCTAGAGTGGAGTTTACTTCCATTGTGATTCTAAAATGTTAGATGATACCTCGTTATAGTTGTGGTGTGCATAAAACCTACATAAATAAGCTTCATATGATCATATTTTTTCATATAGACTCAGATAAAGATGATTATTATTTTGAACTTGATTAACTTTTCAATATTAATTGAAATATGTTATCATATTTAGGATGAAATGTGTTATTTATGATCATTTTACCTTTTTAACACAATATATCCATTTTAATATTTTATCTTCAAATGCCAAAACAATAGACAAACCAACATAAAGCCACACAAATTATTTTTGATTAATGCAAGGTTTCTTGTATGCCTTGGATGCTCATGAATCACTAGTACATATATCTCAAGATCTACTAAATAAATTCAGAGATGATTTATATAGGAATCATAGCTATTTATGATCTTCATAGTTATTTTAGTGTTTTCTTTGATTTAGTATTTTAACACTTAAAACTATGTTATCTACATTGATAATTCATTTCATCCTACATAGATAAAATTTAACACCAATTATTCATGAACTTTATAAAAAATAGCAACAATGTAGACTAAAATAGCTCCTAACTAATAGACTAGATATATATCTCATATTTCATTCTAAACAACTATTTAAGTTCTTAAAACTACATTTAATTCCACCTTAAAACATGATTTATGAAGATAAAATATTATTGTTTATGATATAAATGAGACATATTATGGCCTCATCATCTCTCTCACACTTAAACTAATGCACATCCTCATGCATGCTACTATTTTGTTTAGTATATTTATATTTTTAATCATTTATTTCATCCATGTTCCTTGTAGAAGTAAATCCACTTATTCTATCCAAAATTAACATTTTCCATCTATCAAAATATTCATAAACTTGTTATATTTTGCTAGTCTATGATGATATTTGGAGTAGTGGATATTTGTACCTTCTTTGGTCCACTCTTTTTATTTTTTGTAATCATTTTAATAATGATTTTTTTATTTATTAAAACTTTTTTCGTTGGGATTATTGGTTCTTATTTTTTAATTAATTATCTAGTTCATCTCATCTCTCATTTAAAACCATATAACTTGGACTAAAATATTCCAATAAACATTATTTTGAAATAAATTGTATATTTAGTAAGTTGTGAAAAGATTTACCATTTACTAGTTTTCAACTCTTTTCTTTTATTATATCCCACACTTAAACTTGTGCATGTCCTCATGCATGAGGAGATTATTCCTTCTCTCACTCCTTTTTTAATTCTATTATCATTTTTTTTTATTAGACCTATTCATGATTAAATTCTTATAACTATATTTATAAATAAAATATTAGAATAAATACCTTACTCATACTCTTGCTTAACTTTTAATTCTTTCATATTGATGTGGTTGAATTTATTTAATATTGAAAGAGATTATAAATTCAAGATTAATTAGGTACAAATATATTTTTTTTTGAAAAAAACCATCATTTTTTATTTTTCAACTTTTACCTTCCTTTTTTTCCTCTTGATTATTCATTTTTTGGTTTTCTAATCAAGGTCATTTTATCCAATATACGGCCAACCAACAAGCTAGTTTTCTAACCATGATGGTCAACAAAGTTTCATTATCAAAATTTTTAATTTTTTTTTAATTTTTAGTTTTTAATAAATGATATCACAATGATAAATTAATAATTTTTTGTTCCATTTCATCTACAACATTGAATTCAACTAAAAATTTGATTGTACTTATGAAATTATATTTTTGTGTCATCTTTACCAAAATCAACATGTTTAAAATCATGAAGAAAAGTCTCTCATTATGCTACAAAATATTCATATTTAAAGTGATATTTAGGTTAAATGAAGTTTCTTCTTAATTATGACATGAATGTTACAAATATTTTTAACAAACTCCAAGATCACTAAGTTGATTAATCTACATTTCCTTGCTTATATAATTTTGATTGATCTCAATAATATCTTTAACAAAGTTTTCAAACAAATATAGTGTGTAAGAAGAAATAGACTATATATATTTATATTTTTTGGAACTTACTCCACTATTCATATTCTTCAAATTTTTATGATTAAACAAATCTCTAAAAAATAAATGATATTTATTTTCAATATCACATTCATATCCAATATTACATGCATCTCATTGGTCTTGAGATTAAATCAAAATCTATTCTAAATTCATTTAATCATGATTTTTATAATTCAATAATTTTTTTGGGAATAATATGTTGCAACCAAGTTATTTAATAAAACCAAAGAGTGAAAAAATATGACTACCAATACCTATAGACTACACTCAATCATCAAATGTTATTTTGAATAAAGAAATATAATATTATGAAAAAAGGTTAACAAGCTATCCAAGAACATGGGTTGTTTAAAATCCATACATATGATATGTTTCTTGCATAACTTAATAGTTTTACTAAGGTTTTTTGATCCAATAATGCATAAAAAGAGAAATTGAGAAATAATGAAACATATTTTCTTATAAATTAATATGAATTAGAGATTAATTTATTTATGACTAAAAGAATATTTTTTATGGCTTGAATAATTGTCTTAGATGGTTTATATTATTATAGTTGATTTTGGGTTTGGTTTTGATACAATCCTTGATTATGGATTGAGTTAAACATGTGGGAAAGTTATCATTTCATTACTTTACACTAGTTAAGCTAGCATATTACTAAAGTTGTTTAAGAATATTTGGCTAGTAAATTATATGGGAGAATGTTTGGCTGGTTTGTTTTTGAAATGCCTAAAACCAACATAATGTTAATATTTATGTAGAGGATACCATGAATGGTATTTTTATTGTATCAATCAGATGAGTGGTTGTTTTAAACAACTTGAACAATCTTAATATGGTGAGGGTATGTTACTCCAAGATTGATATGCATAATTATAGGAAACATATGTATATTTTTATGAAGAAAAATGATGTACCTAAAATTATTTTATTTGGTGGCTATGGTTATATTTTAAATATAAATAAAATGTCCATGCTTCCATTTACATCCATTTATTCTTGTATGTTAGCCTTATTTATCCAAATAACTTGGAATTCATACTTAGTATCTCTAGAACAACAAATGGTCAAATCTTTTTTTGTTGTTTATTCTTAAAATATTTCTCCCTTTATTAATTTTTAAATTATACTCTATTTTTCAACTACTAACAAAAAATATCAACTATTGTAGACTGAATCATCACACCATGAGGTAAAATATTAGATATAACATTTTGAGGAGTAACAATGTTCCTTTTTATATCAATAGATTGAGATAAAATTAATTCTAGTCTGCCTTTATCAATAGGTTCATAAAGGGTGGTTGTAGGTTGAACATTAAATATGTGTGTGTGTGTGTGTGTGTGTGTGTGTGTGTGTGTGTGTGTGTGTGTGTGTGTGTGTGTGTGTGTGTGTGTGTGTGTGTGTGTGTGTGTGTGTGTGTGTGTGTGTGTGTGTGTGTGTAGGTTTGAAGCCTTTGTCTTCATACTTTCTCCCACACTTAATATCATATATATCATGCATTTTTCTAATTTTCTTTATATTCTCTTTTGTTGTTTTGTCAAGAGTAGTAAATGTGTTATCTCTCTCTTATTATATCTCAGTTATATAATTTATTGTAGGAGTAATTTTTATTTTTTTTAATTCGTGCATCATATATTATAGGATTACATCCTCCTGATATACAATAATCAAATCTATATTTACTATCCACCTTGCATTAACATTCATGGCTAGATCACCCTAAAAAAGGTTTTTGGCCATTAATTCTTTTACACAGTTAATATTATTATATTTTTTAATGTTTTTTGGGGGGTAAGTATTTAGAATATATTTTTATTTTTAATAATAATTATTCTATAAAAAATCTCTATTACTAGTAACTATGAAGAAAGGAAATTCCTTTAGAAAATTTACTTGAAATTTTACTACAAAATAAGAGAAGGGAAAGGAAGGAAAAGAGGAAGTGGAAGAATAATCCTAATAAATATTTACTAAATATATTCTTAAAGTAAAATTAGTGTGTATGAAATATTTTTTATCAGGTTTATTCTTCTCTGAATGCTCACAAGTGTAAAAAATTCATCAATTTAAACTTTAATCTATTTAATAGAAATTTAAATCACACATTTTTAATATAATTATTGGAAATTGAAAATTCTAATCTAATTTCTAGAAATAAAAACACACCTTGATAAAAATTAAAATCACATAGTTGTTAGAAAATAAATTAAATCAAATAAATTCATTTATTTTTTTAATGTGAGTAGAGAAAGGGTAATGAAATTTGACTTAGAATATATCACAAAAAATAATTTTTACAATCTTCTAATAACACTAGTGTCCTTGATAATGATGCATAAAATGATGGGGGTCATCAATCTTCTCCATTTAGTAATGCCAATCTAGGGGTGGTGTTCAAAGGTGATATGCATTAGGGCACAAAATACATTTAGGCAATACTTATTTTATTAAAAACACACTTACATGAAATAAAATTGAAAACTTAAACACTTTTCAAGAAAGGAAATACACTTGAAAATTTTAAATTATAGGAATTAAAACACATGTTGCATGAAAGAAAAATAAATAACTGTTGGTCTATGGATATAATTAGTTTTCATGTTATATGATACTTAAAATATTAAACAAATATTAAAAAGTGAAAAAAAAATATAGATAATTCTAATTTTAAAAAATAATATAAACTAATATGTTTCCTTAGGTTGAGTGGGTCCTTAATCTATGCATGGAAAAAAGACTAAAAATATGAACGTTTAGAAATGTTCAAATGGTATATTCAATATAGTCTTCTTCCAACTTTATATTTATTCTTATTAATCATTCTATGAATGATAACTTATTTATTAATCGTAACAACCTAAAAAATTAATTTACAACTGATTCTTATTATAAGATAAAAATATAACAAATTTAGTTCTTACATTACTTGAAGAATAGTAGTAATTCATATTATTCAAGAAAAAATAGTATAAAATGTTAGATTCATAAATACACCATCTTTAGACTTGTTGGAGAGAATTTAGGGTGATTTTTTTTCCCTTTGAGTAACTTATTTTGTTGAAGAGAATCAAGTATGATCATGACAAACTTGCTTTTCCTCTAACAACTTGATGTTGAGATATTCATAATAGTTAAAACACTATAAATATCTTTTATTATTTAGAAATACCTATTTTTAGAAATAATATGAATATATTTCATATAAATAATTTATAAAAATAGACAATAATCATCTTTAGAGCTCTTTCCTTTAATATTTCTAAACCTATAGATTTCAAGAGTTGATTTCTACTAATATCATTTTTAGAAATCTATATTTATAGAATTCACACACACACACACACACACACACACACACACACACACAGACAAGACTATAACACTCATCAAAAAAATTCCTTTATTATTTATTCTTATAGACCCTAAAATTATTTTTTGTAATCTTTGGAGTCAATTATATACATTTATAGAGCCAAACTAGTGACTCCTGGAGCTATGTTGGTGACTTCCAAAGCCATCTTCAAATGATCATAAATTTTATATACAGAATCAGATCAAGATGATTCTATTTTTGAATTTACATAATTTTTTTATAATAATCTAAATATGTAATTATATTTAGGATGAAATATGTTCTTAATGATTTTTTTTTATTTTTACCACAACCTATCCATTTTAGTCTTTAATCTTTGCATGCCAAAAAAAAATACATAAGCATACCAATTAATTTTGAATGATGCAAGGCTGTTTGTATGCCTTGTATGCTCCTACATCAATAATCCATATATCTTACGAGTTACTAAGTAAATTTATATATTATTTAAATGAAACTATAGAGCTACTTGTGATCATTGGAGCTACTTTAAAGTTATCCCTAATTTTATATTTTAACACTTCAAACTTTGTTATCCGCATTGATGATTTGTTTCATCCTAAATAGATAATATTTAGTATCCATTATCCAATAACTTGTTATAAAATAATAAAAATGTAGATTATAATAAATCCTAAAGAATATATATATATATATATATATCATTATAAACAAACATAAGTTCTTAAAAATACATCTAATTACACTTTAAAACATGATTTATGAAATAAACAATGATATTATCTATGATATAAATGAGACATATTAGGGTCACATCATACATCCCTTGGCCTTATTGTATGGAATTTTTTGTCATTCTTGTGTGCTTTTTGAGCTTTATTAGTGGTGGCATGATCTCTATCATACACTCTTAGGGCATATTCTACTTCAAATATACTTACTTTAATGCATGATTCATTACTAAATATATCTAGACATGACACTTTGTATGCTTTACATTCAGTAAGTTACATATATGCTTGAATAATAATTACAATTCTATTATGACATACATCTCCAACATGTTGACATAATACTATATGATTATATCTTTATCATATGATATAGTTAAATCTTATTTTTAATGAGTGACTTGAAGACTATATCCCTCATCTCAAAAGGTGGAATCATAATGAGCTTATCTTAGAGATCCAAACCTTCATGAATAGATTTAAAATAAATATTGAAAAAGTAGAGTAAATATTTTCAAAGATTGAAACTAATACAAAATTTAGATTCTATAATAATTATAAATGTATCATAAATCATGCAAATGATAGATATTATCACATCAATATAGGTTATGGTGGCATGTGACATGAGTATGCACTCACATTTTAAAGTCTCAAAGTAGATAATTATACATACTTGAATGCATGTTCATGGACATGTGAAAAATAATTACAAGAGACAAGTTGCATGTTACATGTAAAATTACAATTAAGCATATATATGCGCAACATTCTATATCATTAGTGCATATTAAAAACTAGCTTGATAGTTATTTATGATCATGCTTATTAAAAGTATAAAAAATTAAAGTTTCAAAGTTTTAAAGCTTAAAAGTGTAATGAGAAAAATATGTAAATTCAAAGAAAAAACATTGATTGTAAAGTAAAGTCTATGATAAATGTGGTAATTATGGGATCATGAGCATATTTCATTCCATTTCAATCATGAAAATTATAATATAGATATGTCTATAGTGGTGTCATTTTAATATATGTGGATGATGTACATTTGAGTCTAGTGGCACTCAATGGCCTTGGAATCACTTCTAGTGAACCTGGAAAGGTTCCACCTTTTTGGATTAATAATTTGGTAATATTATCTATGAATGAGAGTTGGGATAATGAATATTTCAAAAAAATAGATTGATTTTTTTAATGAAAATTAGGACTTAATCACTCTCATATTATTATTTGATTCATATTCTCTAAGAGATTCAAGAAGTCAGGCACGATTCTTCATAATTAATTATAGGTCATAAGGCAGTGTGGTTTCACCTATATATATATGCATACATCTTCCTTTCTCTATTTTTGATTTTTCAATTTTCAAAGTTCATAATTTTTTAAAAAATTTCAAATGTATAAATGACTAGTTCATAATTTTTTATAAGGTTTTCTAAATTAGACTACCTTACACAATTGAACTATCTTTTAAAATACAAAGTGTGTTGTATACACCCAAGTTCAACTTTTTCTCCTTTACTCTATAAATTAAATTTCTAGAATAATGTGAGTTGAAATGTAGACACATAAACTAGATCAAATTTACTTGATAATGTTAATTCTTGACACATTTCAAACCACATGACTTGAGCAAAAACACATAAATCTTATTTGTCATTTATCTAATACATTTATCTATATGAGAGCTAGACCCCTTTTTCGTTGTTATTATTGTATAGATATTTCATGTCAAATGTTCATGTTATCTAAAATTATATTTATACTGTCACCATAGAAGATAGGTGTCTCTTATCTGTAACATTAGGTTTGTTCTATGTGGAAGAGGTATAGGGTGTCCCTATCCATTTATATAAACCATGTCTCGTACTAAATAATGGCTAGTTTTTAAGATTTAAAACATCCTTTTGTATCTTCATACACATTTCATATGTATTTCTAAAGGAACTTATTGAAATATTATACTATAAATACATGTCAAGAGTCATTCATTATCCCCACTTACTATTCACTTGGTACAAACATTTACAATTCTGCACATTGAAAAACTCTTCCGTATTTTTTACAAACTTTGAATCTTTCACAAGGAGCAACCATAAACCAAATTGAGATCCCTCTAAGTAAATTTAATATATATAATTTTAAATGATCAAATCCACTTATAGAAACCATGTCTGATACTAAATAATGGCTAGTTTTTAAGATTTAAAACATCCTTTTATATCTTCATACAGATGGCTAAAGGAACTTATTGAAATATTAAACTATAAATACATGTCAAGATTCATTCATTATCCCCTCTTAATATTCACTTGGTGCGAACATTTACACTTCTACACATTGAAAAACTCTTTTGTACTTTTTCTAAATTTTGAATCATTCACAAGGAGAAACCATAAACCAAATTAAAACATCCTTTAAATAAATTTAATATATATAATTTTAAATTATAAAATCCATATTGTATCTTCATATACATAGTCAAAGGATCACAGTTACACATTCCTTCTAGGTTGGATAATTACGTGGACTTGATTTCCATCCTTGGATTATTAGATATGTAGGTAGTGGTTAATCATTAAGGGGGTGATTTATCAACCCATTAAACTCTAATA
This sequence comes from Torreya grandis, assembly GCA_037957365.1. Taxonomy (NCBI): domain Eukaryota; kingdom Viridiplantae; phylum Streptophyta; class Pinopsida; order Cupressales; family Taxaceae; genus Torreya; species Torreya grandis. The sequence continues at coordinate 812,128 of JARHVA010002799.1, read as the reverse complement.
TTTTTATTATAAGTGTTTAATCTATCAAAATTTCTTAAGGGTTTAATAAATGAGAGAAGACAAATAGTGATTTTTTTGTTTCCAAACCCTAGTTTTGATATATCAAATTACTTAGCATCCTCAAGCATAAAAGGCACTATGATCACTTTTTACACAATAATTGGAGACATGTTTGTAGTAAAAATACTCACAAACACTAAATTGTTATCCTCCTATAATGGACCTATCTAGAAACATAGTTTTCTACTACCTTTGATTTATTATTTCTAGATTACCAATTTATTTACCTATTTCTATTAGTAGTTTTCCATAGTCAATTGGATGAGTTTGTGGTCAATAGACTTGGATGAATTGTATCATCATCCTCCTACAGTGTACCATTTCAAATTATATTTCAAATTTTGTTCTTGGTATTAAGCTACACATTCACCTCTTCTTTTAATTTTCATTGTCAAATAGTCATAATAGTCAATAGAGATAATTTTTCTAGTTAAGTATATCTCATCTTAGTATTTTTTAAAAATAACAAGTTTTCATATTTATCAATTTCCAAAATTATAATAGTTGAATATTATGTATATTTATAATTTTTATATTTCTTGTTTTACACCTATATAATCGACATAAATATTTTAATTCATTTATGTTTTATCAAAAATAGGGTAAGACATAATTATTAATATCATAGAGAATGAAATCTAAATAAAAATAATGGATTCCATAAAGGTTAAATCAAGTAAAATTTACTAAGAACTGGTGTAAAATAGAACTAATAACATCATTATAGATATAGTACCAAATTTATCAACTATTGGTGACTATTTAACACAACATATCTCAAAGATAATTCAATCATTGTAAGGTTATGAAGATGTGATCCCCACCAAGTTCTCTAAATTCTAAAGTATAGACCCTTCCTTAGGTAAGATGAATATTAAAATTAAAGATTATACATGATTTTTTAAAAAGTAACCTTTTAGGCTAAAATCCAACATGAAATGAAGTTAAAAGAATAAATTAATGAATAGGGAAGATGTTGTAATATATCTAACTGAGAATTTATATTTGGTTAGTCTCATGGTTTTTCAACTTTATAAAACAAGAGAGATACAATTTTGTGGAGATTATCAAGCACTAAATGATACTTGTGTCAATGATCCCTTCACCATTCCCTTCATGGATGAGGTGATTGAAGAAATTTTAAGGCATGATTTTTAAAAATTTATAGATGGATATAATGGATATGATTATATCCCCATCACAACTGAATACCAAACAAAAATGATTTTTTCAAAAAATTGAAGGTCATTCACTTATAAGTTAATTCATTTAGATTGAAAAATTCACTAAAATTTTTCTCTAGAGTAGTTACACATCATTTAGATAATTTATTCATGATTTATTAGAATTATACCTAGATGATTGAATAGGTGTATCTTTATTCAAAATACACCTATCTAAGTTTTTATTAAAATTGGAGAGATTTCAACCACTATGAATTCATTGAATTTAAAGAAATAATTTTTTCCACACAATTTGGCATACTTCGTAGAAATTTTATCTATAGTGATGTAATCTTAATGGACAATAAAAAATTGTAATCATTGTGAGACTCAAACAAATAATCATTTGGATATAAGTGTGATCATTTGTATGTCACATCGGTTATTATTCCAAGTTCATTCATGGTTACATAGACATTTCAACATTGTTGAAATAATTATTGTGTAAATAAGTTAAGTTTGAATGTAATCTTGAATGTTAGACACCTTTTATAAATTTGATGTAAAATTTAGTCATAGTATATATTTTTTCCCATACTATAACAAACCATTACATGTTCATGTCAATGCATTAGGAATAGTAGTGGGAATAGTACTAGTGCAACTAGGAGATGGAGGTCTAGATCATCCAATTCACTTTTAAATTTTTAACTTATATGCAACTAAAATTTACTATAACACTAAAATTGATAATCTCTAGCAATGGTCTTTGCACTTCAAAATTATTGGCATTGATTATTGCCTACTCCATTTGAATTTTTAACTGATTGTAAATCATTGTGATACTTGGTCAATAAAATAATGTTGGAAGGGAGAATTTATAGGTGTTTATTTCTCTTTCAAAAATCTAATTTAAAATCAATGTAAAACTAGGTAAGTAAAATGTTATATCCCACCACCTTATCCACATTCAAACAAGGGAAGAAACCAAACATTACAAGAGGAATCTCAAAACATGTTCCTATTTAGATTGACTCTGATTCCTAAATATTTGAGGATATCAAAACCTTTATGAATCATTGTACATTTCATGAGCATTATGTGTAAAATAATGAAATAGTTGGTCACATGAACTTTACCTTTTAATATTATCGATGGGCTTCTCTATAAGCTAGGAAAGAATATTTTTTTTGCACAAAGTCACCCTAGAACATGATAGATCATAGATATTAAAATAATCATGTCAAATAATAATGACATGACATTTCATAGGTAAACTATTTTTAATAATAATATTACAAAGTGGGTTTTAGTGGCCAACATTATTTCAGTATACACATAGTTTTAGCTCTATAATCATTTGAGAAATGGGGCATTGGTTTCATGGGGCCTATTAATCATAAATACAAGTGATATAATGCTAGATATATTATAAATATGATAGAATATTAGAATACATGGGTTGAGGTGGTTGTGTCTCTAAGTTATAGTGCAAAAGACACTAAATTTTTTTTGTATTAAAATATTATGATGCCAAAAAAATTGATAAATGATAGGGATACACATTTTATAAATAATAATATAAAAACCATAATATAAAATTTTATGCTTTTATGTAACAAGAGTATATCATATCATAATGAGGAAAATAGCCCAAGCATATTTATCTACTATGGTTTTGGAGAAGATGTGTACTAAAATATACAACGTTTAGATGGATGACTATAAATATCACATACTAGGAATGTTATGGGCCTATAGAATAATTTAAAAACATGTGAATTGATATACCCCATTCCAATTTTTTTTTGGAAAGGGAGTTGTGATTCCAATAGAATGCTTAGTACCCAACTTGTGAATTTCAATGATAATGTGGTTAGGTCATGAATAATATCAATAATAATGTTTTTTTATAACTAACTCATAGAGAAGAAATAATATTATTGGAAAGTTATAATTATTAGGTTCATAAGTGAAGTTACAATTCATGGCATGATCTCAACCTATGATCCAAATGTTTCCAACTTAAATAAATAATCTTTTTATATGAAATCAGATTTAAGATACATCTAGATAAGCTATGCATAAGATGGAAAGGACCTTATATAATTCATCAAGTGTTTGAACAAGTAAATATATTACTATAAGATCTCCAAGGAAATATTTTTACAAGAAATAAAAATGTATGTAGTCTCAAACCCTACCACAAATGATCTCTAGGAAACAAACGTTCTAAAAATAAGTGTTGTATAACACAAAGTAGATTAGTTTTTTACATTTGTTATTTATTTTTATTTTTTTACAGGTTTAGCATTAGAATATGTAATTAGGATAATTTAAAATTATTTAAATCACATTATATATAATTATGTTGTGTAATTAATTTTTTAGTACATTTTTTAAATCCAAGCAAGATTAGGATCATGAAAGGTATTTATGATTGCTTTCCAACTTATCTAAGTCTAGGAATGAGGCACAAATAACCAAATGAAGATTGAAAATGTATGAATGATTTCCAACTACAAAAATTATTTAGTGACAAGATAAAAATAATAAGGCATACCTAAAAAGTGTACATTTTCTAAAAAATAGTTAATTTTCAAAAGGGGGAACTATTGGAAAATTAAATGATGTTTCATCACATCTTTTAACTTAAACATATAAATAATGTAAAAATTTAAAAAATGCCATGGGATAAATCAAAACATATATTTGAACTAAAATAAATCATGTAGGTGCTTTTAAGGTAGATATACAAATAACCACAAGTAAGGGTAAGAGATTTTTTGGTTTTCTATAAAATATGGGATACCAATGCTATTCACTCTTTGAAAATTTAAGTGAATGATAAATTTTATATTAGTATCAAATGAGAACTTTAAAATTTAGTGAAAATACTTATTATAATTGTTCATAGTTAATCTCATAAAAGGAATAACAATTATTTGATAAGATGTCAATGTATCAGACCATTGTTCCTAAGAATGATGCTCAAAGAAAATACATGGTAATTGGATTGGAATTATGACAAGATAAATTGAGTGACATTGAGCCATTATAATTCATCGATTCATCAAATAAAGAGTTATTTTATCAACCATAAGGAGTTGTGCCTAAATAGGGATTATTTTCACTTCTTGATAGATTGTAAGGGTCAATAATTAGTGATTTGTGTGATTACCTATCTTTATCCAACATGAGGAATTGATGATGACCCTCTTGATCAAATACAATGAGGGAGTTATTCATTTGTCAAAATAGGTGTAAATCCACATCAATGAAAATACTCTTATTTAATCCATGGGGTTTCCCAAAAAAAAAGAAGTAACTTCATGTTTATAATAAAAATAACTCTAACATCTACTTAAACATTTAATAAGGATATGCTAGAAAAATATTAGTTCACACTGAACAAGTTATTGATTTACTAGTCAAAGTTCTCATAAAGTGCATTATGCATCAATATTGGTATACCAATAAAGGCACCAAGTAGGTCATGAATGGTGTAATTTAAATTACACATGATATTGTCAGGATAGCTTAAGAATTTAATTGGCCTGACTTCCTTGTAGAAAATATCAAAATGAACACACAAAAGTTACTGGCTAGCAAAACTTAATTATTATACCAATTTTTGGTACTTTTTATTTATTTTACATATTGAAAATATATTTAATGATCAATTTATTTGGATTAAATTATTTTTGGATAATTCATTCCCTAATGTTATATGACCTCGACATGGAAAAAACATATCTAAGTAGGAAAGTTCAAAATATGATGGTTGTAGATTAATAAAATGATATCAACAAATCCACACATGTTTTAGTATCTCATTATATATATTAGAAATATTTAAACCATTAATTAGATACACAATTAAGTGTAAATCAAAATTCATGATTTGTAAAAACCACCATTTTTTCCCTTTATTTCTTTATCGATGTCCACATGGCATAAGTAGAAGATATTAGGCAAAACAATTTGGTTTCTTGGAGAATTCAACATTATGTTCCATACCACTAGGAGTTGTGTGATATTTATATTCCCATGATAATATATAAGTATTATATTCATTAATTATTAATCACACAAAAATAAATTATAAAATGTTGATTGAAGATATCAATAATGATAAGTATGGTGAGGAAGAGGAAAATAAATTATTCTTGTAGAAATTAGTTCAACCATAAGAGGTTTGAAATAAATTCCCCTATATTATATATTTTTTAAATTATTACACCACCAAAATCCATTATATTATATAAAATATTAAAATATGAGGAAAGGTGTAGTTTGAAATATCTATTTCAACAAGGCGCATCATGATTAGTATTATAATCACAAAGGGTTGTAACTAGACAAGAGCTAAGCATAATTAGATTAAAAACATAAGGAAGTTAGATAAAATATATATCCTTAGGGGATGATATTATTATATAAATAATTTAAGAATAATATAGTCCCTTTAAGCCACTATTACAAAAACCTCACATGTTAGGTGTTGGACAACCAACCCCTATTGTTATAGAGTGAATGGATGCATTTATAGTTCTATAAGTTATTGCTGAGGAATCAAAATAGTAAGTTTTGGTAATATATACCCATACCATTAATAAATATAATAAATATTTATTGTATCCATATACATGATTAAAATCTTTTATGCCTATACGCCATGTTAGACCTTATACCATAACCACTCCATCTTCTCTACCAATCATACCCCCATATTTTCCCTATTTCCCTACATGGAAGGAAATCCTACTAACTCTAAAACTATTAAATATATGGGATGTAATAACAAGATTAAAAGGAACAAAATCATCATTAGGAACACTCTAATCAACAACATCTATAGGCTCAAATAGAATAACATCAAATACTAGATAGCACAAAGGCAAGGACAAAGGGATACATTCAACTAGAGATAAGGGACAAAAATATAAGGATGATTTTATCAAATATAAATATTAAAATGAAAAATATACAAAATATAAAGAGAATTAAAATTTAAAAAATAAAAATAAGGATAAGGCAAACATAGAAACTAAAAATACAAGGATAAATATGGTGACTGAAGAAAGTAGGAGGAAGAAAATAAGAAGGATGAGAAAGAGAAATAAACAAAAGATACAGAAAATAAAGTTTTGAAATAAAAGGAAGAACAAGAAAAAAATAATAAATAAGAGGCTATAAAATTTAGGAAGGTAACCAAATTCCAATCATAAAAATGTCAAGCCAAAGAAATCCAAGGAAAGATTAATAGTAGCAAGGAGATGGCATAACATAAGTTGGAATGGGAATAATAAACACAACCATTATAAACTTATGTAGGTTTGTGTTTAGAATAAGGTGAAGAACAATTTAATGGATCATAATGAAAGGATGATTCTAACATTTCATGTTGGATGTATTTCCAATCTCTAGTGGTGTAATGCATAAATTTTATCCTTTTTGTTACACACATAAAAAAATTGCTAATGACATCTCTAACTTCCTCAACTCAACTTTATTAGTACTTCATATTAGGAAGTTATTTTGGATGCTTCAAAAATATATTTCATAAATTAAATTTAAGGTGGTGTTATATTACACACCTCCATTACACATAAGGCAATTGAGATTGAATAAAAAAATGCCCAATTATGTAAGGTATACAAGATTTTATTGAACATTGTGTAAAGGCACAAAATATAATTGATGATGCCTACATAACCTTGGAAAAATAATTTATTGGTGATTAGGTAGTTTATGAAAAAAATAAATTTGGTTTTCTCATCACCAAGTTAACATGGGATTTGGTAGAAGTGTAATCACTACAAGAAATCAAAGATTAAGTGCACAAACTCTACAGTGAAACATAGGTAATACTTAAATTATTAGAAGAGTATGAGTAAGTACTAAATGTAGTTTTGAATCAAGATAGTAAAATTTCATATAATATTATAATTTATTAAAACCAACTCTAAGATTAAAGTAAATACATCATACCTTATTTATCCTAATATTACCAATCGAAGTCAACTAAGGAAAACCAAGGTTAAATGGTCAAGATGGATAATTCTCTACAATGATAAATGGAATTGAGTGAAAATATCATGAGAAGAATGAGAAATTTGGAGATGGATATGTTTCACATCACATTTTTGGAGTTTAAACACAACATTATGCAGATCTTATTGAGAAAATCATGTAGGACATAATGCAAAAAAAATTGACACATTTTCCAATCATTAAAGACATGGGCATTGATGATGTTTAGTGCATCATGTAAAGTCAAGGTCATCTTCACACATTTTTCATCATGGTTAGGGATGTATTTATAATTTTTTTTTTTTTTTTTCTTTTTTTTACCATCCTTGACACTTTGATGCAAGATATCATTGAGGAAAAAAATAAATCACACCTACTGAGATCATCAAGCATCTCTTTGAAAAAAAGGCTCGTTTAATACTACAACCTCAACAACTTCCCTTGATGCAACCTCTACCAAAATAAAAACATGGAATATTAATGAATTTTTTAACATTATCTATAACTTCATTAGTGGTTATACAATCTTATTATGCCACTTTTTTATAGACATGTAGGACATGCCTCTCCCACCATAGTAAGTTATCATGTTTTTAATATTTTTTATCAATTTTAGTGACAAAAATTATTATTTAGGCATGAAATATTTGTGATTAGGCCTACTAAGGTTTAAAAAACATAAATAATGGCCTCCTAGTTATTCCAACCATTCAAAACTTATAAAGTGTGGTAGGTTGGTACACTACTTGGTTAAAAATCTAAAAGGGTAGATATGTAGTATAAAATAAATGAAAATTTATAAATGGCACTTTGAGAAAAACTATGACCAATGCTTCTTAAATATATAATTAACATATCTTAATGCAACTCCAACCATTTTTATGATATTATACCAATCACCTTAACTCTACCAAAAAATAAATTCAATATGAGACAAAATTTTAACTCCAATAAAGTGTTAGTATGAAGGTGTAAAGTATAATTTGTATGTAGTTTTGTAAGTTTGAATGTGTAAAAAGTGTACGCCTAAACATATTTTGTATAAAATATGTTTTCATGTCAAGTTTATTAAATGCATGTAATTTTGAATAGGTACCTTGATGCTTACTTAAAAATAGGAATAAAAGGTTAATAATATGAAGATTCATATTCTCTTCATAAAACTTATATACCTTGCATTTATAAAAGGAAATGTTATAACTTTTTAGAAATAGTCGAATGATGTCTTACTCAATAAAACTTCTCGTAAAGTGTATATAAATATGTATTATGTTGAGTATATATTTATTTGTGAATGAACGTATCCTCATATAATGTTTTTAATTTGATTTATCAAAATAATAATAATGAAAATGAGTGCATATGTTTCTATAACACATAATAAGAATTTTTTTATAGATCATTTCACTGAGTTTAGCTTTATGCATGCATGTAATTCTTATACTAATTTGGTGTCATTTCATAATTTCTATAGACTAAAAAATTTATAATTTCTTGATGATATATTCTATGGATTACAAAAAAATAAATATTTGGAACTTAACTATTCATTATAGAGTTATTGGGGTTATCATAACCAATGGTTCTTCCCATTTTTTAGGCCTAAACATATTGTCTAAAGTGGACTTATGGTTTCAAAGAGAAACAAACATGTTTTTGGATATTATGCACATAACTAGCCTTTGATATCACACATAGAGATGGATTACCATCAATCATAGATACCTATGAAAAAATAAATTAATCTTCACAGACACAAAATATAGATGTTAACATATAGCAAAGTCAACCCAAACTTAAATATTTATCAAGGTGCATCTAGAGACCCAATTCTTGATCCTAGTGACATTTGATCTAGTTTTTAGCCCTTCATACTACCTACATTTAGTCTTAGATATAATTAGAATAGTAGATATGTTAAACATATTAATCTTTTAGCTCATTTCCATTTATATAAAGTACAATTGTTCAATTAATACATTGCCTTTTACATTCATATTATTATTTATTTATATACTTTATATAATCTAAATAGTGAAAAATTTTACAAATATTTTAGGTTTTCATAATTAGAATAAAGTAAAAAATATACATGTGACGTAAATCTACTTACTAAAGAGATCCCCCTAGTGTAAGAATGCCCCAATGTAGGAAGGGTATCCCATTGGGTGTAGGAATGTCTTGTATTTGAATGTCCATGTCATATGAACTTGTATGTCCTAAAACTCACTCATATATACTTTGAAATACATGTGAGTATTAAAAATGTTATTTTAGATACTAAAACTAAATATTTATATCATCTTAGTCTTGTACATTTAAAAAATATCAATTGGATCTCTACACTTTAGTTCTAGACCTTTATGTTGTCGAAAGGCTCACATTCACCATCTCACTATGCCTAAATTATTATCTCTTATTGATCCATATCATTCTAATGTCCTAGTTCTTCTATATTACACATAAATCTTAAATCTTTATAAACATCATGCACTATCAATTTCAAATTCATACCTATTTTCTAGCCCTCTAGACACTACTAGCCAAGAGGGACATTACCATTAATGGTAGTGCACAAATCCTTATCTAATGTCTAGTTGCCAAAATTAATCCAATTTTAAAATGGTTCAAAACCTATTGATCAGATCATTTTTCTTATTAAAACCTACTATGAGATATTATAAAAAGGTGTGGCATAAATACAAGTCTAATCCTTCTCATTCCTCATCTATAAAATACCATATAAACACCTACTAAAGTTAAATAAATAAACTAAACAATCTCTCTGTTCTACCTTATTCATCCCTTTTTTCATATCAAGTATAGGAAAATTAATATTACATATATGAATCATTCAAAGAGTATCCCATGAGTGATATTTTCTAAATTACAAGTTAGATCATTACATGCATCATAATATAGCATATTTCACCCTTGTGTACACACTTTGCCACACATTAGGGATAAATAGATAATTTTGAGGCCCTTCTTAGAGTATTGGATATGTATTAAATTCTAATTAATATAGGGATATTTGGTAAACTCAACACCATGATCCCACTAACTAATTTTTAAGCAAACTCATTCTAAGGGTGAAGAAGGTTGAAGAGATAGGGTTTGATCAATCAGTAAAGAGTGACACCCTATGTTATAGATGTGGATATATCAGTATAAATGTGATAAAAAAAATAGTGAATTTAATTATATTGAAATCATGTCATTATTTTTTACTAGACACTTATGTCACATTCAGACACTAGTGTTGACTATAGTGTCTAGATCTTACAGTAGTGTCTCCGATCACACAAGTGCAATTTATAAAATCTAACAACTCATCAAAAATATTTATCCTACAAATTTTACACTTTTTTACAATATATATCCACTTTCACATATTAAAATAGCTAAGTATCATTTATCTTTGGTATTTCAAATCAACTAAACATCTTTTAAATAAAGTACTTTATATATTTATCATATATCAATATTATAATTTAGAATATTCATTTATGAGTTTGAAATTAATTGGCTACTATAGATTATTTTATCACCATTTTTATTTAAATAATTATATATTCTTAACCCTATATATCCATCTAAAAAATTAGGGTTAAACATTTGGTGAACTTGACCTCTATGTCTTTCCATGCAACTCCTAATATGTTTTAAGTTTTTTTTTATCTCTAGATTATTAAAATTTATTTAAAAAATTAGATTGTTATCCAAATAAAAACAATAAATTAACATAATTTATTTCTCCCTAGATTTTATGTGCCTCTCTTATGTAGTTATAATTTTAGAAATTAGAACATTTCAAATAGTTAAAAAGAGGAACCTCTTCCTCTTCCTAACCCTAAGGAGGGTGATTTCTACCATCCCTCTAACTAGGTCCATGATATCACTCTTCCAAGGGATAAGGTGTCCCATCCTATGGTTTCAAATAAATTTAATCAATATGTCCTTCCTAACATCCCTCCTACATCTTAGGTAAATTATGTGTACATCCATATTCAATCTAAGGTACTCAGGTTTGTGTTGATTTAGACCTAAAATATCAAAACATCACTATGAACAAGTTAATAGAATTTTAAAAAAATCTAGACCAATATTTGATATCAAATCACACATCACTTCAAAATCAAATTTTATATATATTAATCTTGAAATTTACTAGTAATAGACATACCTTTGTATCTTCTACCAATATTTTTACCAATGAAAGATCATTTCAAAACCACTTGTTGAAAGAAAATATTTAAAAAAAAAGTGATTTAAACATTTTAAAATAGGATAAAAATATTCAAAGTGATCTTCTAAGGTTATTTATTATACACCACTTGATCACATTACCCTCTTCACAACCTCTAAGATGAATAAAATATTATTGCTAATATCGTAGACTGCATGGGCATCATACAAATAATTGTTTTGATCTAAAGAATAATATACAATGTATATTTGATAGTGGTGATCCTAAAATAGATAAATCTTAATTTTATTTTTTAATATTCCAAAAATAGAAAAAAATGAATATTCCAAAAATCTAAAAAAATTAAATACTCTAAAAAATTACAATTTTTTTTAGCATTCCCATATTTTATTACTTCATTGGCATATATGTTGTTTGATTTATATTAGAATAAATCATATCACTTTCTTTCCATATATATATAATTTTTAGGCATATTTGTGTGTGATACGAGCATACCCAGACACATGATCTATGAGCTTTCATACATTAGACCATTTCTTTAGTCACATCAAATAATGCATTGAGGGAGTCTACTTATTTGATGATGATTGATACAGATTATATATCCTTTATAATCATTTATACATTATCATGTTTTATCATATATTCTAATGCTTACACATGTCTATATTTGTGTTCATATATTTCACATTATACTTGATATGCTATGTTACATAACATTTTTTTGATCTCACACACACACACACACACACACACACACACACACACACACACACACACACACACACACACACACACACACACACACACACACACACACACACACAAGGATTAGTATAATATGCTTATGTTGGTTTCTTATGCTTTATATGTCTTTCACTTCCTAGATTGTACTACATTTCTTGGTATTGTATTACTTGTGGAACATTTGAATATATTCATTTCCTATTGGCCCTTGTTTCATTGTATGTTGTTTCAACATTTGAATATGGAATTCTTTATTGATTATACATTTAAATATATCATCCCTTTCAATTATACATAATTTTAATATTCCCTTTGTATGAGGTCTCTTTGGACCTTTCCTTTGAATTAAATTTATTTCTCTTGTGTGTGTGTGTGTGCTTGATTAATGTATAAGCTTGTTTTATTACTCTCTACACATTGCCATTACCAATATCATGCATATTTGTGATTTAATGTGATAACATATTACAAGCCTAATTAATATATGTACTTATAAATGTTATCCTTATATCATACATGATTCATACATGGATTATATAGATACCTTGTCATTTTGATTTAAGTTACCTACTATTTTCTATTTCCCTCATTTCAAAAGGAATGAATATTAGTGGGGGCATGTCATAGAAGCATGACCTCCATGTTTTCATAGTTTCTAGATTTCAATAGAGGTATGTCATGAAAACATGAATTTTGAACTTATACACTTACTCAATATCTCAAAATTTTAGTGGGGGCATGTCACAAAGACATGACCTTCACACTTGCACCAATATTCAGTTTAGTTCCATGATTCACATATACACTTACATTACAATCTTATACATTACACTAATTTTTCATACATTTAAAATAGGTTTTTTAAATTTATGACATATATAATCCATATAAAACATATTATAGGTGCATATTTTATACTATTTCACCAAAAATTACAAAACTTACCCATTTTACTGCTCACCAAGATGCATCGATTAAACTAGGATGTACAATTATCAATCCTTTTTTACTATAACAATTATTTCATTTTATAGGTTGAAGTGATTAAATCATTAAAAATCACAAGTTTTATAAATTTTAGTGATTTAATCATCTAATCTCACCATATTTATAGGATGATTTTATTAAATCACTCACCCTCACCAAATTATATATAATCACACTTGAGTTGTGTGATTGAGATATAATGATCTAAATGGCCATGTCAAAACTCATCATTTCACTATATTTTGGTCATAATACATTCCAATATCTCTCTTAAAATCTTCAAGGTTCATTTATAAACCTTTCATATCTCTATTTTTTCATAAGGAAGCATATTTGCCAAGGTAAAGCATCAAGAGGAAACATGGTTGCATCGACACACAAGTGTATTCCTTCCTTTCTCTCTTTCTTTTAAAACATTTTAATTATTTAAAATATAATATTATATGCATTGATTTAAAATGTAACATTCTCTTAGTTACAATTCATACACTATATAATCACTCAAACTAGGCTCAATTAAAGGTGAGGTGTGTTATGCACACCCAAGTACACATTTCCTTCCTTTAACCTAAAAATTTCATGCTTATGTATTAATAGATTGGGGGGGGGATGTAGATATTAAAATTAAATATTTATATCATCTTAGTCTTATACATTTAAAAAATATCAAACATATATCTACCCTTTATTTCTATACCTCCCTAATGTTTTAATGCTTGCATACACCATGTAAATGTTTATCTCTTAGTCTGATCCATATCATTCTAATGACCTAGATCTCTTATACTAAATAGAAATATTAAAAATTAATAAAAAAATATTACACTATAAATTTCATATCCATACCTATTCTCTATCCCTTTAGACACTATCATCCATAGAGAGACACTACCACCAATGGTAGTGTCTAGATCTTTATCTAGTGCCCAGTTTTCAAAATTCATCCAAATTGAAAATGATTCAAAACATATGGGTCAACCTATTTATATTTTTTAATCCCACCATGAGATATTTTAAAAATGCTTGATATAAATAAAATTCTATTTGTTCTCATTATTCATCTATAAAATACCAAGAAAACACTTACTAAGCTATATCAATCAACTACACAAGCACTCTATTCTACCCTATTCATACCTATTTCCATATCATGCATACAAGAAATCATATTACATGTCTAAATCATTTAAAAAGTATCCCATGAGTTATATTTATCAAATTATAAGATAGATCACCACATTCATCATCATATATTATATTTCACCCTTGTACACACACTATACCACATATAGTGGAGAACTACATAATTATGAGGCTCTCTTTGGAGTATTGACTATATAGGTAGTACCCATTGATAGAGGGGCCTTTGGGTTAGATTGAAAATGTGATACTACTAACCTGTTTCTCATTCCAAGGGTGAAGAAGGGTCAATATCTATGGTTTAATCAATCTAATAATAATGATAACATGTGTCTCATTTATGAATACATCAACATAAAGTAAATAGAAACCCAAAATAATAAAGTTGGTCAAATCTAAATCTAGCCATTATTACTTAGTAGACACTTGTATTGCATTTAGACACTAGCATCAATAGTAGTGTTTAGATATGATGGCAGTATCTATGGTCACATAAGTGTAATTTATAGAATCTGACAACTGATCCAAAATGTTGAACCTACATATTTTCCACCTATTTTTAGTCCAAATATGCCTATGCGTAGTAAACTAGATAATTATAATTTATATTTGGTATTGAAATTCAATTAAACATATTTCAAATCAAGTACTTTATATATTTATCACATCTCAATATTATAATTCAAAATATTTATTTATTTGACTTTTCAATTAATTATCATATTATAGTTTAGTTAATCACCATCATGCTTATATTATTTCTATATTCTTAACCCTATATACCCATCTAAAATTTTAAGTTTAAAAAATGTATATGATACCATAATGTGATAAATAACATAAATGAAATATATAAACTTAGAAATACATGTCATGCATAAGTCTTGATTCATCATTATTTTAATATTTATAGAAAAAAATTAACACAAATTTATCTAGTCAAGCAAGGCCAAGAGGAAAGGCTTCAAAAAGAGAATAATGGAGTGGATTCAAACAATATTTAGCATATGTCAAGGCATAATAGGCTTAAATTAAAGTATAAAATCAATTTATAAAAAATTAATGTAACATGCCTTGAATGTATGTGTTAATCACAACATCATAAAACAAGAGAATAAATATAAATAATAGTATGCAAGTCTCTGATGGGAAATAATAAATGTATGTTATCATGTCATGAAACTTACCTGATCATGTAATATCAATGCAATACATAAAATTATCAACTATAGATAGTTATTGTAGAGGTGAACAAATAGTATGTTACAAGTAAATTTCATTATTGTTAGACCATTATAAAGGGTGCATCATCATAGGATATATATCATATATTTACTGATCAATATAAATAATCAAAAGGCAAGGGTCAAGTGAAATATCATAAGAATATGAAGGACTAAAAGACTAATTAATGTAATAGTATATGTATGCATTTATGTTAAGATATAAGAATTTAAGGAATAAGAACCCAAGAAACATCAAGAATATATGTATATTAGATTATGTGTTGGACAACTAATAGCCTCATTACTAGGATTTGCATATGTAGGCCAATTTTAATTCCCATAAATGTATCCTAACTGGAGTGAGGAGTATTCAATGTATCATATATATCTATGTGTGAATTTTAAAAATGGTCTTATGATGTGAAATATCCATCTTTACTATTGTTATCATCAAATGTTACACCTTTTACGAGTTTGTTCAAGCCTAGTCACTTAACTGATATCATGAGGACTCTTAAAAGGTTTTGGGTGACCTTAAATCTAAAGATAACCTCTAGATAGGGCTAGTTCCCTTGAGATATCACTTATTATCTGACACTAAACCTAATAAATTTTAGGGGAAAATGGAGAGATAACTTAAAGAAAACTAAAGTAGGGAGGTGATGCACCAAATTTATCTCCTTCACCTACCTATCATGCACTAAGAACATGAACTATGATTGAATATAATTGCATAACTCAAATAGATTCTTTAAACATGAGTGTTTTGTATATAGGATATAACATGTTGTATAGACTAAGGGGATAATAAATGAGTGTAAAATACACTAATGAATGCTTCCACTTTTAGTCCACATAAGACTATTAGATTCATTCTATGTAACCTACAAAGATGATGAACACCTACAAATAGGTAAGAGATAGGATAAATGATAGGACGTTGCATACACCATCACTAGAAATAAATCAACTAAAATTAAGGATATACTAGTTAAAAACATAAGAGAAGGCTTGAACTCAATTTTATTCATCTCAAAGGTAAAGTAAAAGTGTTCATTTGGGCATGTCTACACCATATCCAAGAAAAGGATTCCAAATAATTCCAAAACCAAGCATACATATAGGATAAGGAAGAATATAGAGAGAGGTGGGAGGGGTGTCAAGATCCAATGATGGATTCAAAGCACTCATAAAACAAGTTACAAATAAGAATAAACTTCCAAATATAGTTACAAAGTCCTTTTTCAATAAGCGTGTGCTCCATTTGATGACAACTTGAGAAAGGTGGCATAAGAGTTATGTTTGGCTTGGTGACTCATCCTTGATCACTTTAAACTAATCCTTGGAGTATAAATTCATTATACACCTATTTTATACAGTCAATTTAGGTGAGTTGTAAAATTTCTAGCCCTAGTTTGCAAAAGCACAAGCCTAAGGAGGTCTAGAGCAGATAAAATTATATTTAGAGAGATTAAGGGAATGTAAAACCAATCCAATAATTTTTTTAGGTCTTTAAAAACATCATTAAACACATCAAATATTTTTTTTGCATGATAAACCCTCAAATCCTTTTAACATGCCAATTTCTCATAATTTTGCTTGTATTTTGGACTGTTAAGTGGGATGTAGGTGTTTTTTGGTCATTTTATATAATTATAAACCATAATAAGCATTAAAATTACATTAATTTATCCTCATAAACTTATTAAACTATTCCAATTCCAATTATAATGAAAACAATGCATAATATCATGAATTATTAAAAATAGGATTAGAAAGAGAGTTCTTTAGCAGGCTTGAAGGACTTATTTGGGGTTGATGTTTGTATGGTATTAAAGAAAGGTTATTAGTTAGTGATTATATATTTTAAATATTCCATATAAATTATTATAATAAAATAATTTATTTTTCTCCTTCATTAATCTTCAAACCTCACCCTTCATGTAAAGTTTGCCTCTCATAGGCTTGGGAATGTAAACCTACAAGTCTAGAGATTTGTAGGTTTGTATTGACATCAAATTAAGCCATGATGATATGATTTCATGTTTAATGTTATATATAAAATTCTAAACCTTAATATATTGATTCAATCTCTTTAAAATAGAGCTATGTAATGGGATTGGTCATAGGCTGTGGGTGACCTTTAGGTAAACCAAACCTCTAGGTTATAAGGCTAGCTCCCATTGATGAATCAATTGGGTTCACTACTAATAATGGATTAAAAATAAAAAATGAGATAAAATACATGAAATAAAATTATATAATAAGGTGATACACGAAAAAAACACCATCCACTTAACTATCATGGACTTAAGGATAAAGATTAGTCCTAAATCTGATTACACATGTCAAAACAAGGACCATTAAGCATGAATGTTTCAATATAAAGGTCATAGAAAATGAATTGAATGAGAGGGTTAGTAAATAAGTTTTAAAAATGAACTAAATACTTAAAATAAAATTTAAATAAATGAAAAACCACATCAAACTCACCATGTGACCTTCAAGAAGACAATCCATTTGCAAATAGGTAAGAGAGGATAAATGAGAGAGAGTACAATGACTACTACTAACATTCATCACCCATCACAATAGTACGCTAGTGAAAGAATGTGAGGAGGTAATAATCAAATTCATTTATTTTTCCAAGGCATATTAAAAAATTTCATTTGAGCAAGGCTTTTCCATTATCAGTAAAAAGATCCATATAAAGCCCAATAAGATTGTATTTATAGAGAAAGAGGAGAGGAAAGAGAGGGGTGTAGAAGAGAAGAGTTGACAAGTGTCCTTCATGAAATAAAAATTTACAAACAAGAAATAAGTTATTAAATAGTTTCATGATGTATCATAGACATGTTTTTCTTTCCTTAAGATGCTTTCCTCTTTCAAATGGCATAGGAGTCTTCATATTTGCTTAACATTTGGATTTTCTTCTTCAAAATACCCTTCTCTTGGTTTGAAGAGTGAAAAGTGGTAGTATTTGATTATAAATTAATATTGAGTTAAATTATACCCATATTATTGACACCTTTTACCTTCTTAATATCTCTCTAAACTGACATCTCAATGATGATCATAACTCCTTAGGTCTCTTGAAACCCCTTTGGTCTCACTATACCTATCTTGCCCAAATGGCTCAAATATTGAATTTATATTCATGATTAAAATTATTATCCATGGATGTAATCCATTAATAATAATAGACCTAAAAAAACTAATTTGGATCCATAAAATACTCACCAAGACCTCATTTTATTCCTTAAGTTTGCATTTTCTCCCAATTCTTTGTAGCCCTAGAAACACCCAAAGCTCCTTGTGTAGGAAAATTTATAGATTATATTAGTAAAATAGGCATTTTTTTGAGTACATAATATTCCCTTTCATCTCCATGCCAAATTTTATGACCTGAAACCAAGTGCAATTATACTTATTAACCCAATGTCTCTCTCTAATTAGGCCTCTAGGCCTAAAAACTAAGTTTCAACTCAAATGACCTGCCACACTTGTGAAAATAAAAATAAATGTTTTATTAACATTTTTTACACCATTACCATGATCCATGTCAAATTTTTGATTTTGAGACCCTATATAGGTATGTGAACCCTGAAATGGCTAAAACCCTAGCTAAAGTGCTTGTACATGCACGAGATGCAATTGAAGTGGTTTTCAAGAAATTTTCAAGGCTTAATTATTTAAAATGGTTTAATTAATCCCATATCATTTATAACTCCATATGTTGTAATATATCTCTCTTCTTTCACTCCATAGGCTTGTAGATAGGCTTCTTGGTAAGCAAAATAGTGCATTTCTTCTTTCTTAGCCTCATTTAGTGACTTAGATGTATTTTAGATCACTTTAAGAGACCTGTGAAGGTTATTAAATGATCATGCAACTTCTTACCTATCTTTATAATTTTATTTAATATTTTTGAAGGCCAATTCCTCCCTTGCACCCTCATAAATGAGCCTAGAATCATGTATTTTAGTCAAGTTCATATAATGTACTTTCCACATGTGCCAACTGAGGCTCTAGAAAAGTGATCAAGAAAATCATGAATTTTTATGAGGTTATTTAAAGTTCAAAACATTCCATTATAAACCATTTTATCCAAATTTTCTTTTATCAAGTCATTTGAAGGCTTCTTAGTAGCCTATGAGTGCCTTGAACTCTTAAGGATATTTCACAAAAATGAGGCATTCTTAGGGTTAAATAATTCCAAAAATTTCATGTATCAATATACATATAACTTAACCTAACTAAATTTTATCCCATGAAAAATGTTTACATACAAATGAGTCCAAGAAAGACCTTCTCAGGTTAGGCAGGCTGAGTTTAATGAGGTGGAGAGAGAATTCATGCTTGATCAATTATTTTGAAGTTTGGTTTAGGTTAAAAATGACTTATTTTGGCCTATATAAACATATTAAATATTTATAATGATCCCTAATGGTTATTATCCCACCATGAGATCTATAACATATTGTTTCATGTATTGAGGGTTTGTAGTCAAGTATGCCAAAATGACCCTAGCAGGCTATTAGAGTCATTTCCTCTCAATTTTATTTAGTTTAAATCTTGTAATATATTTTATTAGGATCTATAAATCTCATTAGATAACATAATACTCAAAAAACCCTCAATATCCTATAGGTATATATCCATACCTCACACATGCCTATGTGAGTTATGTCTTTAGACCAAGTTCCTCTTTTCCTATCTACCTTTAGATCATTGTAGAATAAGAGTTATCTATATTTATTCTATAGTATTAATATATATTTTACCATTTATAAATACTCAAAAAATTATCCTTAAATTCAAGGATTATTTGAGTATGGATTTCTCCCATCTTTCATTTACAAGCCTATATGCATTTGTTCAAGGTCTATATGGCTGGTTGGACTATTAAAGTTAAGGAATGAGTCTTTAGTGACATATTTTCCATATAAATGATGGTGTGAATACCTAAAAAGTCTCTATACATTAATCCCACACCTAATTTTACCTTTTAACCCCATACTTGAAGCAAGACTCATCCTATTTCATGTGAAAATGAGACTTACAGGTCTGTAGACTTGTAGGTCTGCATTTCCATTGATCAAGGCCCTTTTAAATATTTATCTTGATCATATCAACCCTTTGATAAGTTCCATACTACCATTAAACCTATTCCATGATGTTATGGAATTATTATAACAACTTCAAAGCACATTTGGCACTTATTTTGTTTACCTCTATGTCAGTAGACCTATACACATTTATGGCCTAGATATGCTATAAGTTTACATTGGTAAGTTGGTAATGAGAAGTTAAAATTTTTATATAGTATATATTAAGGATTAATATTATATTTAACTCCTTCTAGAACCACTTTAAAAGCATTAGTTTCCTCCATTTTACCCATTAAAGATATGTTCTAGTGAGCAAGCCTGTGTATACAAATTGGGCTCACTTAAGAGTTAGGACTCATGGTATAAGGCTCTTGAAGTTGTGAAATTTTATTACCTATATTATTTGTTCCATTTAATCATTTAAAATAATACATCCATATCTATTATTTTATCACCTATCCTTGGGGACATGCAAAATGGATTTTGCTCAACTCCCTTGGTTCTTATACAATGCATACAATCCATTAGCACATTGTTTGAGATGATTGTAGTGGTTAAATAACTAGGGGATATTTGTGAGGGTTTTAATAAAATTAATATTCTTTTATTTAATCCATAAACTCAAAATAATATTCCTACATACCCCAAAACACTACCTATAACCTAATTAAAGTTTGCACCTAGCATAAAAGGAGATTTTATTCACTTTCTAATGCCACACATGGAAAAAAAAGGATGTAATATTATGTGATTATATTGGATAATGTATATAAATTATTTCACAACCTTTATTCATATTAAATGAGTTCATATGTTCACTAAAAGTGCCCAAAATAAAGTTTGTAGGGTTTAGATAGGGTTTAAGACCAGCTTGCCTTCTTAATGATTATTAACAAAGGATGGGCCACAAATATAAGGAACATGGATATTTATTTTAATTTTATTAAGACCCCCTATTGTGGTAAAAATCTCAAGTCCAAACTCTCGTTGTGTTGTACGAACCAAACATGTGAAGTTTGCCTTTGTGAGCTTACCAAAGGAGCAATAAAAGAAATGAAGCATATTTTACATTCCTAACACCCATACCTGAATTATAATCATGGATTTGGAATAATTAATGTTAATATACATCTATTAAACCTTTTTCACCTAAAATTAAGTCTTCATGGTTCATACAATTAGATAACAGGCCCTTCTTAAGCATTCAAAATCACTTATAACTATTTTTCAAATTTTGAAACTAACTTGTCATGAATTAATTTCCAAATTAACATTATAAAATTCTTCATAATTCATTTAAAAACACTTTTATATGTGATATTCACCCTTTTGAAGTCTTAAATTGATTTTTTGACAATTTTACATAAGCTAAAGACCTATAAAAGGGTTTGATAATGACTTAATGACATTGGGTACAATATGAAACTTATTTAGGCACTTTTATAGACTATATGGGGTATTATATAACCATGACACATAAAATATGTCTTGAAAATGCATCTTAAACCCATAACATCTCTTGAACCTTCCTGAAACACAACATGAGGTGACTTAGACAAGCATAGGATCAAAATGGATACTACCTTAAACTTGAAAAAATTACCTTAAACTACTATGATATGCATTTAAAAGGGAATAATTTTGTGACCCTATCCTATGGTAGCCAAAAATTGGCTAATAGTTCTTCTAAACCCTATGGGGTTTTAGGAGGATTTTTCAGATGCTTAACTTTTTAATGATTGTTCATAAATCACATCCATTCAATCATCAAACTAATGCCTATAATTTCAAGGGAATAATGGCCCCTATCAACCCCTAATATCACTATTTCCACTCTCTTTCCTCTTCATGAAATGAACACCTAAAAATGGCCTTCACTAGCTTGTAAAGTGGTTGATGGAGGAGATGAAACATTTTTTGTATTATTATAACCTTACATCACTACCATAAGCCTAATTTGACCCTTAAACCCTCTAAAAAGCCTAAAAATATCCATTATTTACATCAAATTACCATCTCCACATTAAAAAATAGGTTTTCAAGCCTGTGGCAAGTGTCTTGCTACATTCTAACTCATTGTATTGATCTTTGGAGGGTCCCACTACTCCTTATACATTTAAATGACTTGGGTTATCATGTGTATGGGATAAATATCCTTTATATGTCTTATAAACATGTTATAGGTCTTCAAAATTCACTTTATCCTTTAAAGTAGCAAAGGTAAACATTGCCTTATTACCTTAACTTTTGCTAAACATGTAATAATGATGTTTTCACCTTGCTATACCTTATCTCTATAAGTCCTCATTCCCCATAATGAATTATATAACCTTGGAAGTGTCAACACACTAATATTTCATCATGGGTCAACATATCTCAATCTTTGTAAAATAGCCTTAAACTTTGCTAAGATACCTTAACTTCTCTAAAACTCAAACAAGACCTTCATGAAGGGATGAATTATAAAAATAGGGGGATTTATAAATCTTTTAAACTATGAAATATAATTTAATATTAAAATAAATTTACAAGACATCCTTGATATGACCATGTTTGGCCAATAGACCAAGACTAAAACTCACAAACACTACCAATAAGGTTAGACAATTTGAGAAGTAAAGTTTTGAATTTTCCTCTCTCATGGTGGTAAATTTTGGCTAACATAGTTAATTACCTCCTAGGATTCCATGCTTATTATGAATCTACAACAATTTATTTTATGCTTCCATTAGGATATGAATTCACCCATACATTAACATAAACTAAAATAAGCCTTGACACTTGACTACAAACCTCTTGAAATGCATGGAATAACTTGTTTCCTTCACACACACAATAAAACAAGAAACAAACACACCAAATAAAGACACCAAAATAAATAAGACACGCACTATTATAAGAATCACTTAGGGAAGATAAAAACAATAAATATTGTGTAAAAATAACCTTTGAAGTTTGATCTTCTAGGATCAAAAAGGAAAGTTATTAAGTCATCTTTGTGTGATGAATGAGTATGATGTTTAAGCTATTGTTCAGAATCTCTTATTGCTTTTTTATCTCTTTTATTGGCCACCACTAACTTTTAAATGACCTTAAATGGATAAATAGTAACAAACATGTGTCTAATAAATATAAATTCATCTTAAAACTCAGAACCTAACTTGTACTACTATCCATCCTTGACAATGTGATAGACCTCCAAATTGATCATATTTTGATTTCTAAGGGAAACAATAGATTCATACTCTATTGGATCCTAAATCTCCATCTCTTTCTCATCTTGAAGAGTATCATATTCATCATAATTGTCTATGTCATGAACTTGAATCTCTTGGTGATGATCTATAAGGTCTATTGGATTATTATGATCTTTGTACTTCTCATCAATAACTTCATCTTGTTATTCTAGAGGTGATAACCTACCAAACTCTTCAAATTCATTGAAAATGTGTAAATAAGACTTCCACATTTTATCAATACCTCCTTAAACTTTTTCATGAGGCTCAAAGCATTCGACTACCATAATTTTCTTTTCAAGAACCTTCTTATTCATGTCTTCATCATGCTCATTAACTAAGATAACCATCTTAGAATTCTCCTTATGGTCTATAGGTTCACTATCCAAATTAGAGAAAAAAAAATATTTCCTACAAAAAGGAAGTTTCTTATTGATCACTTGAAAGCATTACAAGTTTAATTTCATTCTTTCCATTCTATTAAGGGATAAAAGATTGTTCAAACACTCAAATTCATCAATGGGATCATGACATAGTTTCAATTTATCTTTTTCAATATCAAATAATCTAATACAATGTATTTCAAAACTTCATCTTTCTCATGAGGTTCAAAAAGGCTAATAGCCAAGATGTCTTCAATAATACTCACCTCATCCTCAGTTTCAACTTGGTCAAATGATATATGATCATATTTACCTTCATCAATACTCAATCCATGATAACTAGATGAGTCTTATTATTCCTCAATGAATAAGGGAAGCTCATGTACCCATTCATGGTTAAATTCATCATGATTATTTTGTATCAATTTGTCTTCTTATAGGAGACTAAAAATTTATGCAACTCTAGTTGGAGTTCACCATCATGTTCTAGAAGAATCACATGTTTTCCAAGCAAGTCAAATTCCTCCATGGAACTATGGTACAAATAATACCATACCTAATTAATATCTTCTTCTTCACCTTTTTCAATGGAATTTTTTTATTAGAGTATGTTATCATGTTACCTTGGACTCCTCCATCAAGATCATATTCCTCTTTATCTTTGAAGATTGATTTATTTCCTCCTTGATAAATGAGATTTCCAAGAAGGATAACTTCATCATATACACTAGAATCACTCTCCCTAAAATATTCTTGGGATTCACTTGAAACTAATTAGTTTTATTTTTCAAGGAATTCTACATCATCGCCTAATTTTGATAAACTTTCTTTTTCAACTGAATGCCCATCTTCTGCCCTCAATGTAACATGTTCTCCTTCACAAAATGATGGGGTGGGAGGATAGGATACTTAATTGGTTTTATTAAAACTTGATAGAGTGTCCTTAAAACATAGGAATTTGGGAGGAATAGGATGATTGTAGTGTTCTTCAAAGGATGGATACATGAATTGAATTTAGGATGCTATAGCCTTCTTCTTCCACTCCTCAATCACTCTATCAAACTTTGATGTGTCTTTATTTTCATGGATAGATATAAATTTAATGGTAGGTGAAGAACTTGAGATATTTCTTGACGTGACCTCCATACACTTCTCTTTTTATTGACTTTGGATAGGCATGGGAAAGGGTTCTTTCTAAAGAGTTGTCATGCTATAATTAGAGGTCTTATTTTTAGAAGGCCTCCACAGTGGGATGGTTTTAAGCTCTGGAGGAAGAGTGAGTGAATATTGCATAGGAATGGGCCTTTATTAATAGTACACTTTAATTTGGGATGGATTTGGATCAAAAGATAGTTGACTTAGAGTAAAAGAAGGCATACAAGACTTAATGTATTTAATTTGCTACCTCTCTTCAAGTACTAATCTATTCTATAGACATTGAATCAAAATTATTAGTTATAGAACATCATTAATTGGCATATGTTTATTCCTTCTCTAAATACCTAACCACTTAGAATTAAGTGAGTTCACAAAATACTCCATCATTTAAATATGTTTATTCTAAATATAAGAGTTATAAACAATCAAGGTAATTTTTTTCTTTTTTTAAATTTCCCTCATTTAAATTTCCATACCTACAAGGGTTTGTTTGAATTATAAGAAGGTTGGAATATAAGTAATATGACTTTGATAAGGTTTAATAGAGGAATGAGTATGTTGAAAAACAGGTTGAGTTGTATTGGGAGAGGGCATATAAGGCTGATGATAACCTTGATGAGGTTGATATGTTATTTTTTGAGAGCCACCTAGGGTGAATCCATGGATTCCATTAACCTGATATAAATAATGTGAAGGCATAGAGTATTAATTTTAACCAAAATAATGATTATAATGCATAACAATTTTCTAATTTTTAGACATTTGTGTTACTTATTATTTAAGGTATTTAACCTACAACATTTTGTTCAAATGACCACTTCATCCAAAGGTGGAGATTGTAGTATCAACAAGTCTACCTAGAGGAATGTATTTATATCTCTATAGTCTTTAATTTACTTAGAAAATTAAATATTATTTGTTTCTTTATGGATTTATATGTGTATCCTTGTTCATGGTCCTCCTTATATTGAATAAGATGGTGTATATATATAGGGTTGCTTAAGCTTGTCATTTATCACCTTGGGTTTCATACACCCACATTTAGTTGACCATTGCACCTTACCTTATTTATAATCACTTACACATAATTTACTTTACTTTTACCTTTACAACCATTTAATTTTACTTGCATCCTTATACTCACTTACCCACTATTGAGCCCTCGTGATAGTTATACCCCATGTCATAGGTTTAAGATTTAGAACCCTTTCCTATTGAAATTTGAGTTTAGATTTTATTATTATAGGTCTACATATATTCTAGGTCCTTACCCACTTGTCCAAGTATATGAAATATCTATGGTTTGAATTTATTTGAGTCATAATCTATTGAGAGAAAGAGTATAGTTATAAGACATCCTATCCCATGTGTACATTTTAGTTAACTTGACGTGAATATTATCCCACCTCTAATTGGATCATTTTAATTTTTTACCTTTAGTTTCTTAGTGACATTTTCAAAACCATCATATATATCTCAATCTTATTATAAAGGCTAACTTGATACAATTTTCTTACTCTTATAAATTATACATGTTAGCCTAATATAGTTCCCTTTTTTCCAAAATTATATTAGCCATCCTAATACAATTATGTGGTTTTTTCTAACTACATTAGTTAACCTAATATAATTATTTTTGATATTTTTTCTCTTGACTATATCATCCAACTTGATACCATTCTAAGTGCTTATTTATTTTGTTACATGTGATGTCTTTTAATTTCAATTTGAATAATCTTTATGTTTATTCTTTTGTTTTATATAACTATGTTATAATAGTTTTAAAACTCTTGGGAGTTTTCATTCTATGTAAATCAATAATTATTATTACACATGCCATGGTATGAGGGGTTTTCCCTAGTACTCAATCCATTAGATAACACTATATATGAACTTTAGCTTCCATGTACCTCAAAGTATATTGAATGTGCCTAGGTTTTTATTTTCAATTAATAGAAAGAATTTTATCAAATTTTTTTAGTGTACCAATAATATATTATCCCTATGAAGTTAATATTAACATACCCCAAAGATAGGATATTACAGCTATGGGATGGTGGAATCCTCTATAGTTAGTGCTCCTTTGGACTTTGTTCACCGTTTATGCCTGAGAACAATATATTTGATAGCCTACATATAAAACACTGCCAAATTAGTATTACATTTTTATTTTGTTCATTCATTATTATTTTAAAACATTATTAGATTTTATTAAACCATATTGGCCATTCTAATACACTTTTAATTCTGTCCAAATAGTAGCCTTCCAGCTTGATATAGTTCTATCTTTTTTGATAATTACATCAGCCAACTCAATAAAGTTGTGTGCCTACTCCCAACTACATCAGCCAACTTTATAATATTTTAATTCTCTTGATAATTACATTGATGATCCCATTATATTTTTTAATTTCTTTTTAACTTCATCAACCAACTAGATACATTCATTTTCTTCAGCCACTAGTATTGTCATGTTTATTAACAATCTATACCATCCATCCCAATATATTACTTACTTAAGGCACTTTATTACCAAAATGTATTGGTCTACCTGATACAATATGTTTTCAATATTCAATAACCAATTTTATCATCCTACTTGATACAACCTATTTATTTTTATAAACATTTTTCCACATCTATTTTTTTGTTTTCTTCATCATGATTTCCCCTCTTATGGCCTTTTTATTAAATCTCAACCCATTCCCATTTTTCATGGGTTTCTCCTTTATACCTTATATGAGCCATAATTTAAGGCATTTCCTTGTGGTTTAATAATGCTACACCTTTTCCTATGACCAAATATCTTAGAGATGATGATATTCTCACTCATTATTATTCCTAATATTAGGGTGAAAATTCCAATGAAGAAACTTATAATGGGACCTAATATTATCAATATGGTCCTCCCATTTATGATGATATCTATTTTAATACTAATGATCTCACCTTAACCCCTTCTCACATGGTTTAAAATCAATATCATGATTTCCCATATATGATGATGATTTTGATGAAGGTGAAGACCCTAGCATGATAGTAGATATCTTAATTGATGACACTTAGGATACTGATAATTGATTTCCATTTCTCACATTATTTCTAGTAATCTTCCCCCATGACCCTAACAATCCTTATTAATAGGGTGAAGATCCCAATGATGACACTTATAGTTAGATCAAAGATTATTAATGTCATCTTATCATTTATGAGGATCCTAGTGATCCCACCTTCACCAATATTCACATGGTTGAAAATCAATACCATAATTTACCCATTTATTAACATGATTCTATTGGAGGTGAATATCTTAGTATTACATTGTATGTTCCCATTGATGAATATTACTACATGGATGAAATTACCTCTTATGATTTTTCCATATTTATAAATTTCCACTAAAAATCAAGGAATGATGAGCATGGTTTCATTGATTTCTACCTACCCTCTATCCTACCCTTAAAAGACATTATAATTATAAGTCATCAAAATATATCTCACATTCAGCCAAAAAATTTCAACTCGTCAGCTTATAAATAACACCTTATTCATTTTCCTACCATAATATGAATTATAGGTGATTCTAATGCTCAATATTATATGAATATTCAAGCCTATTCTAACAGTCTAATTTTAACTTAAACTTTTTCCAACATTCCCAAATCACTATTATAATCACTTATTTCAAACTGTATTGGCCAACTCAATATCATTTTATTGTAACCACTTATAGTCAACTCCATCAAATATGACCCTAAATGTGTCGATATAGTTCATCCTCTTAAAACATAATACATAAACCATAACCTTAAAATATTGATATAGTTATAATTTAGCCTCCAATTATAAGAAACTATACTAGTTATAATGGATTGTGTCAATACATTTCTTCCTATTTCATCCAATTACACTGTCCATGATAAAAAAATTGATAATATAGTTCTTCATGTTTTAATAAACTACATTAGACATAACTTAGAATATGTCAATACAACTATCCTTATATCTCCTATTAAAAATAATTTCATCAACCATGACTTAAAATGCACTAATAAAGTTCTTCATCTTTTACCTACCTGCACCAACCATAAACCATGATAGAATTCTAATATAATTCATGTCATTTTTGTTACACCAAATTGTATTGGTATGGTCTATACTAGATAATATAATTTACTATCACCTCCCAAATATCTTGACATTTTTGTAGATGTCACATTCCATACCGTAGCATAGTCTTAAAGAATTTAACATCATTAAGAGGCTTATCAACCTTAAGGTTAACTCTAATCCACCTAAACCCCACATATTTGAACATATTTTGATTTCTATCCTCTTCTTCTCACACATTTTGGGTCATCTTATGATGCCCATCATTTTATTACTACATGTATTGGATCACCTTACAATATCCACCCTTTTCTTATTTTAGTCTTTGAGGCATCAATTAAGGACCTTTTTCTCATTATATTATCTTTTTGATATCTCATCCTTACTATGAGGTAGAAATAAAAAACCATTCACATCTTACAAATAAAAAAATTTAGATTCAACAAATATTTTGAGATAATTATGTTAGCATTTCACATGTTTTTATTTGATATTATCTTTAATATAGATATTTCTTATTACTTTGTCTTATGTTTCTTATTTCATGTATTTTATTTCCTTAGCATCAATTTTATTACACCATTACTTCCTATTTTGTTCTTTGGTATCTTAAAATTAGCCTTAGTTTCCATTGTGCTTATTTGCTAACACCTTCAGGTTTTCTTTTTCACATATTCTAGCTTCCCTTTTTTTAGAATGACTTATAGTTATCCTTAGTTTCACTCATGGATATTTGGTAGCACATATGGGTTTTTTTTTTCAAACATTCCCCCCTCTTTTGAGATGATATAATCATCCTTATCTTCCCTTATGGATCTTAGGTAGTAAGTTTGAGTTTTATTTTTAGTATTTATATTACTTTTAATTGAACCTTAGTTTCCTTTATGGATATTATGAAGCACTTTAAAGTCTTATTTTTATCATTTGTTTCCCTTTAATGTTGGACTTAGTTTTCCTTATGAATATTTCATAAAACCTTTAGTTTTTATATCATTTTGTAGTTATCCTTAGTTTCCCTTGTGGATCTTTGGTAGCACCTTCGAGTTTTATATCACTTTATAGTTAACCTTAGTTTCCCTTATGGATCTTAGGTAACACATTTGGATATATTTTAATATTTTATAGAATATTTTGTTTGGCCTTAGTTTCCTTGTGATTCTTTGGTTTTTTCTTATTCCCCCTCTTTTGGGATGAATCCTTTTATTAATACTTGTGTTACACATCTTATATGTTTTTAAGGATTTTATAGTGACATCACCACCATGCTCTTCATAATACATATGACTTGTGTGCTTATAGTTATTTTATATTTTTTTGAGATGTTAGATTATGTATTTCATGTATTTTATTATGTTTGATAGTGTATTAGCTATCTATTTTGTCTTATAGTGGGAATGTCCTATATGAGAATTTATCCTAAATTATTGAGATTAGATATATTAGTATTTCACCTTGACTATATAAAAAAGGGCTTACCTTTGTTCTAGAATCTCATTATCTCATATTCAAAATAGTCATTTGCTTTGCTTTGTGTTTCATTCCATTGATCTATAGCTACTTGTGATGTTCTTATTGTGAACTCTTTAGATCTTCACTTCATGGAATGTTTTTACCATTCTTAACATGGTACCTAAGAATTAGATGCATTACAACCATTTGTATTTCTATAATTTATTTTTAAAATATTCCATTACCTAATCTACAACTCAGAGAGGAAACATAGAAGATAGATTTAATAATTTTCTATTACCTTTGGAAGATATTTGTGTTTTTATGGAGATATTAATCTTTGACATCATTCTTCTATTTTTCAAGGTGTTGTTTTTGTCTTTTGTCATTACCTTCCCTGAGTGTGGTGTCTTTTACACCCAACATTGGCATTATATAAGAACACTATAGGAGGTGGAGCATAGAAAGAAGAGAGTGAAGATGTTTCCAAATATGCATTAAACTTAAATTAAGTCTTCTCTTGCACCAAATTGGATAGTTAAGGGAAAGAGGCATATTTAACCAAAAAAATGAAAGATTGGAGTCTTGAATTTCATTTCCTAAGATTGCATACTATTTATAACATGGTGTTTGGTGGAAAGAAGCAATTATATGCCTTTTTCTCAGTTTGGATTGCATGAATTAAGTGTGTTTTGCTTGAGTTTTTGTTTTAAAAGTGCCATATAAATATCTCCTTTAGATCTACCTTTTGACTTCCATAATCTACCTTTTAACTTCTTTATTTGGCCTCATCTCTTCTAGATATACATTGGAGTTTTCTTTGGACTATATAGAAAAGAGATAGTTTGCAAAGATTTACATGGATTTTTCCAACATTGGTGTTGGAAAATTATCTTTTATTCCTACATAATGTTTTTTGGTAGCTTGATGTGTGTCTCCTTTTTTTGGACCTTGAAAGACATTGGAAGGCATTGACTCAGTGCATGGCATTTGAGTTTGTGACTATGTTGGAAAGGAGAGAAGACCTTAGATCTCCATTGGAAGATAAACCTGTCACCCCTCTCTACCAAAAAAAATAGTAATTCACCTTCTTTCCTCTCAAAAATAGCTATTTTTATTCATTATTTATTCCCATCTATAATTTTTTACTTTAAGAGGAAGTATAACTCACTTGCACATATACTAAGGTAACTAGAAAGACTATTTTTCCCTTTTATTAACTTTTTTTAAGTCTATAGTGAAATTACAATTCCAAAAAGTGGTTGGATGAATATGTTAATTTTTTATTTGGTCTCAAATTCTATTTTTAGTGTTTTAAATTGTTTTGACCCATTTTTATGGGAAATTAAAATGTTTATAACTTTTGAATCGTAACTCAGATTTGAGTTCTATTTTTTTCAAAAGTGTATATATTTCCATTATCTATCTATCAGTGTCATTCAATTGTAAAAAATTACTATTTTATAAAGTGCCAAAATTTAGAGGGGAGTCCTATAATACAATATTTTTCAGGGTTATCTCGATGTCAATTTTTGTGCACCCTTTGCATTCTTTCTACTCTTGATGATTAGTTGACTAGAATATACATCTAGCATTGATCATTGTTAGCCTTTGACTACACATAGTTACCACACATAAAGACCTATAATAGAGATAATTATAAAGCATAAATTATTATGGTCTTTAATGAATGAAACACAACCACATTTTATAAGAGAATTTGAAAAAAATTATCATCAATGTAAGTTTTAAGAGTCTATGGGCTTGATTTGGAGTTATGTGAGTTATAGTCTCTTATTTCATTTTGATGGGTGTGATTCTCCATTTAAAATGTGGACTTAGTTAAAAGGGTTGTTTGGGAAGGTAGACCACTTGAGAGCGATACAACTTTAAGTGGAGCTTACTTCACTTAATCTAGATGAATTTGATTCTATTGAAGATTATCTCATAAAAGTTAATCATTTATTGACATAGTTGAAAGGGAGTGTGTTATAAGTACACTCATTGAGAAGGGGGGATGAATTAGTGAGCCTAGATATTTTAATTTCAATTCCAATCCTTTCAAACTATTAAAAAATAATCATATATAACTTGATCAAGAAATATTAACAAGAGATCTCATTCATTCAATGCATACAAAAGAAAAAAAACACAACACATAGTTCCTATGGAAAACCCTCATATGGAATAAAACCCACTCTCAAGATTGAAACACATGGAATAATTTTCCTATAATAAATTACAAACAAGATACTAGTTAATTCCTTTAGACTAGAAACCTTGATCAAGTCCTCCTAACCAACTCCCTTTAGTGAAACACCTATTTCAAAAGGAACAACTACCCATAAGGAAGATCAATTCCTTTATATCCTCCTTTCAAGTGAACACCTAAACCTTAGTAATGATGTCTTCAATACTTGATGATTGATATATGATTATATAACCCTTGCACAAATTCCCTTTCTATCTCATACATGCCTCTCACATAGGCATGCCATAATATCTCTCTTTCTTCACTCAAACTATCCTCATATGCACACTCAAACCTCTTCACATATAATCAAACTACAAAACTACAAGAGAGCTTTTTTGTCATAAAAAATATGACCTATAAGTCATAAATTTATTCAACAAACTTATCTACTCATCAACTCATCTAACAAGCACACACCTATCCTTTCTTCCCCACTTTGACACATACTCCATACATACAATCCTTTTTAAAGTATAGAAACCATCACATTTGGTTTCACTATTTATATATATTTCATGAATTTTCATGTCAACAATATTCTTTTCTGGCCATAACACATGCCTTCACCCTTAAGGCATCTTACATGGGTCACGCTTAAGTATGACTCTCTTTCTAATAAGCCTAAGTCACATTTTACACCCTATTATGACCCATTCACCTCTTTAACACTTCTTCAAGAAAAATAGGAACACAAAAACACATTTCAACTCATGAACCCATGACACATGATCTATAGGTCCTCCTTAAGTGCCAATAACCATCACAATACCCTTCTACTTAAGCATAATTTGCTCAAACAACATTCTGTATAATATCCATTATGAGAGAAAAGATAGTCAAATTTTAACCCTTTGATCATACTACATATGATTTTTCAAACTTTCATAATGTACATATATGGTCTTCATGGATTCTAAAACACTCCCAAATAGCTAAGTCATCTTGAGACATCGAAACAACATCAACACAAGCTTGAATATCTTTCTTAGGTTCTTAAAAGATGAATGTCAAACACAAAATCGAATTTGAACCTTCATAAATTTTACTATACACACTTTCATACCTTCAAATCTATATCTCTAGATGTGCCCTGGAGTCTTCTACAAATTCATTTTTTACACCAAGAGTAAATTCTACATATATCGAAAGATATGGCCCAAAAATAAGACACTGGTCTTTCCTTTGTTAAATTAAAATATTTGAATTCAAACAGTCATATTTAAACTTTAGTCACCATGATATCCTCTCATGTCCTTTCTAATTATATTAAATACACAACATCAATATTCTTTGAACTTTAACTCGTAGTGTGTCACTACCCAAATATTAAACTTTGAACACTTGGTATCATCTTACTTCTTCCTGACATCTTAAAACAAACATACTCCATTGATCTCATGTACGTAGCTCAATATTTATCTATTTTTAAACATTTTACACTTTTAACTCATTTCACTCAATACACTCCATTGATCTTGATTAGTATAAACACCTGCTTACTATCAAATCTTAGAAGTAGCTAAGTCTTTACCTCTATTGATCATTAAGCAATTATCACTTTGATCTCTTTAACATGATATAAATTTTTAGATAAAGTTTTATGATCACTTGTGAAATATGTGATCTTCATTTTGTCTTTATCTTTATCTCTTGTAAAATCAACTACGTGAACCATTGCAATCTACCTAGAAGGTCAACTTTGGACCTCAATAACATTTGCTTCACTTAGATACATGATCTAAAATTTATACCATATGATCTCCTCACATAGGAGAATATAATAATATATAAATTTTATCCTAGAATACTCATGCATGTGATATAAAATTCCATTAATTATCTTGCTCAATTTTTTTTACCACAGAGCCAACTATGTCAAAAACTACCTGGGAGGTCAACTTTGAACATGCATATCTTTTGTTGAGATTCATCGCATGAATTGAAATTTAGTGCATATCAACTACGCACAAAAAATAAACAAACCTATACAATAAAATTATCTTGAAACTATCACATGTGTGAAATATAAAACCATCAAAATGTCTACTCAATTTTTAATGCCACATTGCAAATTTGGCTAAGTGTGGAAAAATACTATTAAATTACCTAGGAAACCAAATTTGCACTTGTACATATCATTTTTCACTTTATAATATGACCAAATATTTATCACATACAATTTATTAAAAAAATTTATCACAACCATATGACCAACTCCCCCTAACTCATCTATATGTGGCAATGGTAACATCAACAAACTGCTTACTTAGATTTTCTACCACTAGACCCAAAATGTCTAGGTGAAAACAATGATCAACTAGATGAAATTCATACATGCACAAAATAATATAAAACCCATTATGGGACCACATACACATTATAAAATCACCATACTCATCCTTGAACATTTTTAACCATGCCAAAATTGAAGATTAACTAAGCCTCCTTCAAGTATACTAGGACAAGCACATTGCACACTTTGTCATTATTACTTAGGCTATCAAGGAAATTCATCCACTCACTAACAAAATTCCATGACATTAATATTAAATCATTGATAACTCTCCAAAAATCTCTCCCTTTGTGAATGATGATAACACCCATTAATATATAGCTCACCTTTCTTCTCTCTCCAAGCATTCTTACAATAGGAACTTTTTCCCCCTTTGACATAATGAAAAAGTGGGAACCAAATAATATTAACGACCTAAAAATAATATGAATAGGATAGTATCACATTAGAAATATTATACAAACTCCCCCTTATCTTCAGCTTACCTATTATTTGCCTTGACAACTTCATTTTTCCATATGCCAACACTCTCTTCAACCAAGTACTAAAACTAATGAAGAAAAAACACACAAAACAATGAAATATGATGGAAATTACTAAGAGACATATAAGAGGGACTCCACCTAATATTTTTGAGCCTTTGCAACACTTGAGCATCTTTAGATCTCTATACACCATAAAGAACCACCATATAAGCTTACTAACCTTCTCTCTCAAACAACCTCAAGGACCAATAATATAACTTCATGACACTCAAAAAATATAAAACGTGCTCTAAAACAACCTAATAACTATCCTGTAAACATACATACCTTTATCTTTTGGACACACTTAACAAAAACATCAAATCTTCATATTAGGCCTACATGGTATCCTTGTAGCCCTACTTATAACTTGTAGAGCCCACAACTTTCAGTACACACATCTTCAAAACCTAAAACATCATATATATAATACTCTCATATTCACCTTAAAGCATAACACTTTTCAACACCTATCTCACCCTCTTCAATATACTTCCTTCACAAACTTACTAGCTAATTAGGCCTCCATCTTAACAAAAAAATGAATAATTTTAAAACCAAGAATATTAATATATATATCAATCTTTATTTTACAATCCATTTGGCCCATTCAACCTATTAATAATCCTTAGACCTAAATTTGTAAGGAAGATAACATTTTTAGCATAGCCCAAAACCCTAAAAACTCACAACAAACAAGGTCAACAAACCTCCTTTTGGTCAATGCACACCTCTACACAATATTGCACACCTAGAGAACTCATCACACACTTTTGGACTAATATTTTAAATTACACACCTTTGGGAACCCATACATCCTATAACCCATTTTAGGCATGGTTTCCCTTATGCCAAAACTAAGAAAATTGAGAGTACTCAAAAATATCCAATTTGACTTCAACATACCTTCAGACCACAAAAACACATGGATGACATCAAAAATAAGTGTACAAACCTTTCTAATCACTAAAATCTTTTTGTAATTTCATCAATATGAATATTCCACCTAGAAACACTCATTCTGACCCTGCACTATAGTTCCTTCACAAACCTCTAGTATCAAGCTCATGAACTTATTGATCCCCCTTTACCAATTATTTTCTAAGATCAACACAAGTAAAAATTTAAATTATTATATTTATCACACAAACTTTCTTATTCATAAGAAATATATCTCCTAAGAAGCATAGGTAGAGACACCCTAATTCACAATGTCCTAGAACAATGTGAAATTAGGAGTTGCCCAAAACTCTTCAATTCCTTCTCCTCTTTAGTAATATAATTCTTATATTTCTTATTATTCTTCTTAGGATTAAGGTAATCAACATGCTCAATCACTCTAACATTATCCTTCTATTCTAATATAGAATTTCCAATACATGAGGATAACAAATATTCATGACATACCTTTTCATTTATAAAATCTTTCTTACAGCTTGGAACATCATCACTAGTCATTAGAAATTAATGTTATTTGAATGAAACTTTCTCAACAATATAAATATGTTAACTTGGATCCATACTTACCTTAGAACTAGCCTCAACTAATACCTTGGTCTTTTCCTTGAGCTTGGTCTCTTCATTCACAACATGAGCAATCAATGAGTTCCCTTGGCACTCTTCAATTTCTAAAGAATTCTCCACCATAGCAAAAAAAATTACTTGGACATGCTATCTCATCATGACTCATACTTATCACCTTTGTCTTCCATGATTTTAATTTCCTTCTTTCATGCACTCTAAGATCCTAATTAAACATATTCTAACTTGTAGACCTTTCCTTACAAAATATAGCAATGTAACCTCTCTATTCATAATTATAGCAAATAATTCTTTTTAAATTGAACTCAGCTTGCATTGCCTCAGATGGACAATGTTTTTCAAAGTGTCCCACAACATGATAGTTTAAACACTCAACCTTGTTCACACTTTTTGACTAATGAACCCCATGATAGTTCTATGAAAACTCATTTCTAATAGGTATCTTGCATTCTCTAGCTCTATGCCCAAACTAATTATAAGTATAGTATCAGTCATTTAAATTTACATACCTCATGGTATTTGGCTATTTGATCTGATTTGTTTTCATTATTCCATCACCTTAATTCCTTTTATAATGATTTGTCTTTAAATTATGATTGTCCTTATTCACATTAGTCTTCATTTTATCTTGATTTGTAGTCTTTGGTTCTTCTTTGTATACAAGACTAGTCGTATCACTTACATTCTTTTTACCACTCAAAATATTGTCTATATCACTTGAGATATTTTCAAATCTCACAAATAAATTCACCTTACTAGATGTCTTCTCAAACTTATATTTTAAT
Source organism: Torreya grandis (assembly GCA_037957365.1). Lineage (NCBI taxonomy): Eukaryota > Viridiplantae > Streptophyta > Pinopsida > Cupressales > Taxaceae > Torreya > Torreya grandis. Next base: position 773,711 of record JARHVA010002799.1, on the reverse strand, counting down.
GACTCATTTTCAATTACATACCTTGAACATTCATCTTCTCTAGCTTTTAGGCTTGTAGATAGGATTTCCAATTGACAATGTAGATTCTTGACCATATCTTAATGCTCCTTGGAGTTTTCATTCATTATTTCCTAAAATATACTAAATTTCTCCTCATAGTCCTTAAGTTTACATTTCATCTCTTATTGATCTTGTTCTCAATCTTTAGTTCTTCAAGAACATTTATCAATGCAGTCTCATAGTCCACTTCATCTTCATCATCATATGAATCACTCAAAGTAGACTCCTTTTGATGTTGGTAACTACCTTCTTTAGCCATTAATATGGTTTCATCTTCAATAGGACCATCGTCTTCATGATCATACTCTGAGTCACTGAATTCACTCTCATCTGATGAGCTATAATCTTCTTTGGTGTAAAGACTCTTCTTGTCCTTAAAGTACTTTTTCTTGTTGTCAAACCTTATGAATCCCTTTTTAATTTTATTATACCTAAATTATCTATTGCCATCATCATGACCTTGATCATTCTCTTCATCATAATCCTTCTTATACTTATGAGGTAACTTATTAGAAAAATATCTTACCTCTCCATAATTGAAGCATTTGATGGGTAGTTTACCCTTATAATTTCTTGAACCTATTTTCAATTTCATTGAAATCAAAGTAATTCATTCATCCTCATTTATATCAGAGATGTCATCCTCCTTGCGTTTCTTACCGTGGAGCTTCTTCTTTGGATTCATCTCTATCTTGAATGTTGCTTCCTTCTTTAGTGGTATATCATCATCTTTCCTCATCTCATAGGTAGTAAGGGTGCCATGCAATTGATCCATCTTCAATTGAGTAAGATCATGACTTTATTCTATACAAAATAATTTTGGATCAAAATTGAGAGATAAAGACCTTAATACCTTTTGAAATATAATAACCTCTTCAAGGTTCTCTCCAAGACCTCTGATGATGTTCATAATCTCATCAACTTTTTCTAAAAAGGATGCCACATAATCTTCTTCCTTCATGTTGAGACTTTTAAATTAACTTTTGTGAGTCTAAAACTTAGCAAGCTTAACCTTTGAATATACTTCATAACTGATCTACATTTTGTCCCATATCTCTTTAGAATATTTACAATGGATTACCTTGATGAAATCAATCTATGTAAGACCATAAGTGATGGCATTCATTGCCTTAAAATTTTTCTCAAATAAGTTATTGTCTACAATACTAGATAGAGAAGTAGTAAGAAAAATATAACCATCCACAATAGATTACCATACATAAAACCCTAGGTTTATAATGTATGTCTTCATCTTTACACTCTAAAATGCATAATTATATCTATTGAACATTGGTGTTTAACTAGTAGAGAAACCTCCTTGATGACTACCAATATTTTACCTTGGATCACCTTTAATTTGTCAAGCCTTTACCAAAGGACCTGATCTGATACCAATTATTATAGGTATAATCACTGAGTACGGGAGGGTGAATCACTAAGCCTAAATATTTCAATTTCAATTCCAATCCTTTCAAAATATTATACAATCATCATATATCAGCTTGATCAAGCAACATTAACAATAGATCTCATTCATTTAATGCATACATAAGATCAAACACACAACACATAGTTTTTATGGGAAACCCTCATGGGGAGTAAAACCCACTCTCAAGCTTGTAACACATGGATTACTTGTCCTATAAGATATTTTATATAAGATACTAGTCAAGTCTTTTAGACCAAAAACCTTGATCAAGTTCTCCTCACCAAATCCCTCTAGTGAAACACATGTTTCACAAGGAACAATTACCCCTAAGGAAGATTAAGTCCTTTAGACCCTCTTTGAAGTGAACACCTCCACCTTAGTACTAATGTATTTAACACTTGATTATGTATCTCTGATTATCTAACCCTAACATAATCTCCCTTTCTATCTCATAGAGACCTTTTATATAGGCATGCAATAATCTCTCTCCTTCACTCAAACTATCCTCATATGCACACTTAGACCTCTTCACATATCCTCAAATTACAAACCTACAAGAGCACTTTTTTGTTATCATAAATATGACATACAACTCATAGACTTAGTCAATAAACTAATCTTCTCATCAACTCATCCAACAGGCATACTACTTATCCTCTCTTCTTTACTTCAACACATACTCCACACACAATACTTTTTCAAGTCTAGAAGCTATTACATTTAGTTTTACTATTTTTATATCTTTCATGAATTATCATGTCCAAAATCTTATTTTTCAGCCACATCACATGCCTTCACCCTTAAAACATTTTACATGGGTCACACATAAGTACAACTCTCTTTCAAATAAGCCTAAGTCACCTTTGAGGTCTTATGATGACCCATTCACCTCTTTGACACTTATCAAGGAAAACTAGGTACATAATAACACTTTCCAACTCATGAACGCATGCCACATGATTTATATGTCCTCTTTAATTTCTAAAAACCATCACATTACCCTTCTTCTTAAGCATAATTTTCTAAAATAACATTCTATACATCAACCATTATGAGTAAAAACATAGTTGGATTTTAACCATTTACTCATAATACATATGATTATTCAAACCTTCATAGTTCACATAAATTGTCATCATGGAGTCTAAAATACTCCCAAATAGCTAAGTCATCATGAGAAATTAAAATAACATCAACACAATATCAGACATCCTTCTCAAGTTATTAATAGATGAACATCAAACACACAGTCAACTTTTAAATTTTATAAATTTGATTGTACACACTTTCAAACCTTCAAATTTAAATTTATAGATTTAAATATGAGTATTTTACAAATTCACTTTTTACATCATGAGCAAATTATGCATAGATTGAAATATATGGTCCAAAAATTAGACACAAGTCTTTTCTTTGTTAAATTCAAATATTTGAATTCAAATGGTCATAGTTAAACATTGGTTACCATGATATCATAGCATGTACTCACTATTTAGATTAATTACACAACTTCAATCTTATTTGAACTTTAACTCATAACGTTCCATTACCTAAGTGTTAAAATTTGAACATTTGGCATCATCTCACTTCTTCTTGACATCCTAGAACAAACATGCTTCATCAATCTCATGTATGTAGCTTGATATTTAACTATTTTTAAATATTAGACACTTTGAATTAATTTCACTCAATATGATCCATTGATCTTGATTACTATAAACACCTACTCACCATCAAATCTTATAAGTAGCTCAATCTTTATCTTTGCCTATCATTAAGAAACTATCACTTTGACATCTTTGACTTGATATGCACCATTAGATCAATTATACAATTACCTATGAACCATTGGATCTTCATTTTGTCTTCATATTTATCTCTTGCAAAATCAACTATGGGAACCATTTTAATCTACCTAGAAGACCAAATTTGGACCTTAATAACTTTTTTCACACTTAGATGCGTGATCTAAAATTTGGACCATATGATATCCTCACATAGGAGAATCCAACCATATATCAATCTGATCCTAGAACTCTCATGATATGTGAGATATAATTTCATTAATATTCTCACTCATATTTTTCTACCACAGGGCCAACTATGTCAAAAAATGACTAGGAAATCAACTTTAAACATGCATATCTTTTATCTCACTTCATCCCGAACCTAAAATTTAGTTCATATAAACTAGGAAAAAAATTAAACAAACACATACAATCAAATTATCTTAAAACTACCACACATGTTAAATATAACACCATAAAAATTCTTACTCAATTTTCCTTACCACATTACAAATTTGGGTATGGGAGAACATTGTCAAACTACCTGGGAACCTAAATTTATAATTGTATATATTGTGTTGTGCTTTGTCACATGAAATAATATTTAACACAGAAAATAGGAACAAATTTTATCATAAACATATGACCAACTTCCCTTGACTCATCCACATGTTTTAATGATGATTTCATCAAACTGCCTACTCAATTTTTTTTCCACTAGACCCAAAATGTCTAGATGAAAATATTTATCAACCAAATGAAATACATACATGAACATAAGTATTCAAATCATATAAAACCTATAATGGGACCACATAAACATTATAAAATAACCTTAATCATCCTTTAACATCTCTAACCATGCCAAAATTGAAGATCAGCCAAGCCTCCTTCAAACATATTAGGACAAACACATTGCACACTTTATCATTGTCACTTAGGCTATCAAGGGGCTTCATACACTCACTAAGACACTTTAATGATATCACCATGACATAATTAGAAATTCTCCATTATATTTATTGAGATAAAAATGATGAAGAGTGTGTATAATTAATCTTATCTAAGTTGAGTGGCCCATTCCAATCTTTGCATCTACCTTTTTTTATAGTATGGATGCCTTAGGTACCTCATTTAAAATGCTAGATATTGAGTTATGTTGTGAGAGACTCACTAGGGAGGAATATAAACTATCTCACATTGAGTCTTGTACCTCTCAAAAATCATTAGTGGCCTCACATCCTAAGTCTAAGTGAAAATATAAGGGTAATAATAAGAAAAATCCACTTAAAAATGCACATAAGTCCAACATTACTGCATCTAAACCCAAACCGTCTTCCAAATCCAAGAATAATTCTAACCTATCTTACTCTTATTATGGGGGGATTGGTCATGAAGAGCCTAGGTGTTTCAAAAAAATGCAAGCCTTAAAGGATGCCATTAGAAAACCCAAGATTTATATCTCCACTCCTTTTCTATCTCATGAGCATGGGAAAAAACTTAATGTTATCAGGAGATCATAGTTACCCATTTCAGATAGTTAGGTTCTAGATTTTGGTGCTTCAAACCATATGGATTTTACCAAGGAATCCTTTATATCTCTTAGTATGAGTTCCACTTCTAACATTGAGGTTGGATATTCTTCATTTATGTTAAGGGGAAGGGTGATAAACAACTATACGGTGGCTACATCAATGATGAATTATATGTTATAGACATCACCAATAATCTACTTTTAGTGTATCAGATTTGCCATTCTAGTCAAGGCAAGATAGTGACTTTCACACCATAGGGTGCTAAATTTAAAGCTTTATTAGAGCTACAAACACTTGCATAGGGTGTTACTGATCATAGTTCTTGACTTTACTATTTTGAAGGTTTTGATGATACTCTTACTTTAGGCATGTGTCATGTTTATCATGCAAATTTGGAGAGTTAGCTTTAGCATGAGAGATTTAGACACCAGAACTATAGATATTTTAAGGAGTTAATCACTCATAGTATAATAGAGGGTCTTCTTACAATTTCATGTCTTGATGGAGTCTACCCCAATTTTGCATTGGGGAAATAACATCATGATTCATTTCTTAAGGGCATGTCCACAAGAGCTTCTTCACCACTAGATCTTGTGCATAGTGATTTGATGATCTTTCATACCCCTTTCAATGGATCTAAGTATGCACTTACCTTCATTCACAATATCTCAAGGCATACTTGGGTTATTTACTAAAGTAAAAGAGTGATGTATTTTTTCACTTCAAATTATTTAAGGATTTGGTTTAGAAATAGACATTGAGTTACATCAAGAAGCTTTGTATAGATAATAGGGGGGAGTAATTTAGTCAATATTTCATTGATTTTTTATCAACCCATGTTATTGTTCACCAACGTTATGTTTCACATACTCTATAGCAGAATGCCTTAATAGAGATGAAGAACCAAAATCTAAAGGAGATCTCTAACCACATGATGCATTCATGAGATTTACCTCTAATATATTGGGAAGAGGTAGCTAAAAATGTGAACTACATTTAAAACTACACACCATATTGATCACTTAAGCATAATACTCTAGATGAGGCTTGGTCGGGATCCAATCCTCATGTCTCATTTCTTAATTCTTTAGGAGCCTTGTTTGGGAATTTGTACCAAATAATAAAAGGATAGAATTGGACAATAAGATAAAATTTTTGGTCTTTGTAGGGTATTATGAGGACATGAGAGCTTATTATATTTTAGACCTTGATACTCATGATGTTCATTTTTGAGCACATGTATAGTTTGATGAGCATTTCACATATCATTACTCTTTATCTTATTCCATGTATACTTCTTTGCATGATTCACCTCCTCTTAAGGATTAATTCTTTAAAGAGTTAGTTTAGGATATTCCTAAGGAGGTTATAGAGGATGGGGATATTATTCATACTAATTTTTCCACTATGCCTGGTGGGCTCATATTATATTTGATTATGCAACACCATTCATACATGATATTTCACCTACTTGACATCATCATGCACATTCTATAGGTGATAAAATTTTATGTTAGGAATTATCTAGGGATCCACAATATTTTTAATAGGATCATGGGATACATGAATGGGATGATAGATGAGTATTCTTCATTGATGAAGAATCACACTTGGGATTTGGTCACTCTTCCTAAGGGAATAAAGTTAGTTAAGTGAAAATGGATTTACCACACCAAGTATGAAGTTAATGGGTCCATTAATAAGTATAAGGCATGTTTTATGGCAAAGGTATTCTCACAAGTTGAAGGTATTGACTACTCTAAGAATTTTGCACCCATTGCCAAGATAGATTATGTTTTCCTTGTACTTTCTCTTATTGCATCATAGGGTTGGCTAGTATATCATATGGATTTTAAGAGTGCCTTATTTCATGGAGAATTTTAAGAGGAAATATATATGGAGCATCATAATGGGTTTGTTCATGATTCTTCTCTTGTTTATTGACTTGGGAGGTCTCTTTATGGTCTCAAATAGGCTCCTCAAGCTTGGTATGAGAAGATGGATTTTTTTATTATCTCTATTGGATTTCATCAATCCCACTCTAATCCTACAATGTATATTTAGAATATTATGGAGGACATTGTTATATTAGTTTTGTATGTTTATGATCTACTTCTCATAGTCATCTCCTCATCTTAGATTTAGACTATTTAGTAGGCATTTATAACACATTTTAACATGATAGATTTTGGTTTTCTACACTTATTCCTTGGTTTATAGATTTCACAATTAGATACAGGGATTTATTTGAGTAAACAAAAGTACACCCTTGATCTTCTTCAACATTTTGGCATGGTTGATTGTAAGCTAACTCCTCTTTTTCAATCTAGAGTGAATCCCACTTCCTCTTATACTACTCCACTTTGTGATCCTACATTATATAGGAAGATGGTTGGGAGTCTTATGTATTTGACCCATAATCACCTTGACATTTCATTTGTAATTGGGATTGTATCTAGTTTTGCACATGACCCTCATGGTAGTCATTGGTAGACTGCCAAGAGGACTTTGAGATACTTATGAGGCACTACTCATTTTGTAATACACTACACTAAGGGTTATACTTAATTAGTGAGATATAATGATTCAAATTGGGTAGGTTATCTTGATGATAGACATTCCACTTTTGGCTACATCTTTTGTCTTGGTTCTTCACCTATTACTTAGTTGTACAAGAAGCAATAGGCTATTTCACTATCATATATAGAGGCTGAGAAAAGGGAAGCAATTACAATGATTCAATAGGTTATTAGACTTCATTAGTTATTGATATAGTTTGGATTTATACAAGATTCAACTACTATAATTTGGTGTGATAACTAAAGTGCAATTCTTATATCTTACAACCCAGTTGAGCATCAACAGACCAAGCACATTGAGGTACATATGCACTTCATTCATTAGCACATTCAAGATGGTGTTCTTAGCTTGGATTAAATTTTGACTTAGCATTAGGTTGAATACATACTCATAAGGCATTTTTCATCACCTTTTTTCCTTGAGTTTCAGGACATGCTTGTGGTTTCAAAAAATTTCCTTGGGGAGTGTTCATGAGGACGTCTTCCTTTGTCATTTCATGGATACATATTTGTACATGAGTACCTTATCAAGCCTTGTTTTTGGGACTCATTCTGTGGATATGCCACTATTTTATTTTGTTATCTACTAGCTTCGTTTGAGAGGGGTGTTATAGTATGTATTTCATGCATTTTCTCATGTTTTCTAGTGTATTAACTATCTATTTTGTCTTGTACTTAGAATGTCATATATGAGGATTTATCCCACATTGGTTAGATTATCTAGATTAGTATTTTGCCTTTCCTATATAAGCAAGTGATTAAATTTGTCATGGATTCTAAATATCTCATATTCTTAATAATCATTTGGTTTTCTTTATGCTGCATTCCATTTGTTTACACCTACTTGTGATGTTCTTATTGTGAACTCTTCAGATCTTGGATTCATGTAATGTTTTTACCATTCCTAAAAAAAATTTATAGTTATACTTTGACTCTCTAATATTTTAGTCTATCCTTATTTATCTACACACCTCTAGGTTTATTTAACATTATACCTAGTACCTATACTTGGTCCTTAGGTGTTTTCTCAAATTTTAAACCTTTTTATTTTTTAATTTTTGAGTCACATGGTAAGCCCTAGGGAATCAACTACGCCATCCTCACAAATACCCATCATATTAATCTTTATTTATAAAATCATCTACTTTATTTAGTCAATCATTGTTATATTTGAAATTATTTTGTTTACTTTGTCATTATGTACACCCTTTGGGTCTCTTTATTATCTATTTTAAGCTTCATAAATTTATCTTACTTTCACCTATAGTATTTTTAGTTTTTGAGTTCCATGGTAAGACTTGGTAAATCAACCAAGCCCTCCTCACAAATGCCCATCATTTTGTTACATAGATTTCTTCAACTTGTAACCTTAATTACATGCATTTTTATAAATATAAGGAAATTGTCAAGAGTAGTGTTTTCCCTCATTTTGAGTTAGTCATATTATTTTGAGGTGAAAATATGGTACTCTATCTTCACGTCCTCATCTAAATTTTACCTTACTCTATCATGATGTTTCATGCCTACCTATCATTTTATCATCTCCCTTTACATTTTTTTATGATGGGGCAACCCAATTGTTTTATGATCACTTTCACTATTTCCCATTTTTAATTTCCTTTTGGTCTTACCAAAGTCAATTTCAAGGTTGCACTATTTTCTAATGTGAAATTATTAGATTTTTTAGACACCATGATCTCTAGTTTTTCTATTTTAGTAGATAAGTGTAATATCTCTTATGATAGTCATATTTAGCACCCATTTTTCCTTTACAAATCTATATAGAAGAGTAAAATGTTATGTCATAACAAACACACCCTTATTTTATTAATTTAAGTAGGCACATGCTATTATTTTAAAATATGTATTCAAGGTCCTATGAGAATTATAAATTCATGGCATCAAATTTAACATGTATAATTCTAAGTTTGTCCTCAAAATTCTAAGTTAAAATTATAGAATTGTAAAAGAAAGAGAAAACAAGATTGGGAATTATTCATGATTTATTTATAATATTGGGTTTTTGTATCTTTTCCTAAAGTTAAACTTATGGTTTTTATTGACTAATGGAGCTAAAATGTTATTTTATAGTCTACTTTAGCTTTTTCATGTTTGCATAGGGATATTTTCAATACTTTAAATTATCTATGCCTAGAGTTCCTAGATTTCTATGGTCACAAAATGTCAAAATCGTGATAGATAATAGGATCATGATAATTTATAATCCTTCATCTTTCAAAAATATTCAAATTTATGTAACTTAAATTTTTAATATTAAGGCAAATGGAATCATCGCATTGATTTAAGTTGATCATAGTCAAATAAAAATTTTGTGCCTTTAAGGAAGATGATTACAAGCATTCCATGTGGTAAGACCACATTCACTTGAGGTAAAGATGGTTTTGTAAAAATATTATGTATTTTGATTCCCCATAACTATGATATTATGCCACATGGTGGAATACCATAGAATTAAAACATGAAAGTTAAAGGTAGTCTAATATGTTTTGAGAGCTTGGAACTTTGAGATCATAATAGGTGGCATAATCTCATTAACTCAAATTACTTCAAGAGAGGTACAAGTTTAATATCCCTAAAACCCCATGGCCATGAGTTAATAAATATTTGAGTCTATATTATCACATCATGTGTCAATATCCTAGCTATTTAGAGCCCATCCAAAAGATGTATGTAGTTAGAAGATTCAAAATAGCTCTAAACCCCTGACATTATTTGACATGGCTCAATATTGCTAACTCATATCATGCAAAGCATGTAAAGTAATATGATAAAGACAAGGACTATGGGTAAATAAGATGAAGAAAAATGTCAAAATCAAGGAGATGCATGGAAAAAGTGTAAATAAAGGTTTTGACAACTAAGAAAAGCCTGTTAAGTGAGAAATCAACACTAGTCTTAAAGTGATGATTAGGAACATAAAGTTAGGAAAAAACTTCCATATTGCACGAGATAACATGCCAAAGTTGATTGTAAAATTTAAATAAAATGGGAACATAGTCAAAATCCGTTATTTTCATTGATTTCACACAAATTGTGCATTAAATACCTAGATTTTGGTGATATATGTAAAATTTGAGCATTGTCAGGTCACTTCACCATTAATATACAAGTTAATTATTATTATTATTATTATTATTATTATTATTATTATTATTATTATTATTATTATTATTATTGTTGTTGTTGTTGTTGTTATTATTATTATTATTATTATTATTATTATTATTATTATTATTATTATTATTATTATGAGATCTCAAGAAACTAAAATCGCTAAATTTATCAAAAAAATTGATTGTGATTTCAATCAATCTACAAAAATAATTTCATAGTCTCATATTAATAAAATGATTTATTCAAAATCAACACATAGCCTGGCCCCCTTTTCATACACATTTTTTGGTAGCATTAAATATATATACACTACATTTTGACAAGAGTGACCTCAATTTTAGTCTCTCCTATTATTTAGTATCTAGAATGTGATAAAGGACATAACACCATATTACTCATAATATCATCTATCTCATTAGGAGTGATAATGTATCAAAGACTTGATATCATTAAATAATATGGGATTATATAATCTAGTTGTAAAACCTAAGGTAATGCCTTGTATAGACTTGCTTCATGATTTATTTTTTAATGTCAATTGCACTAGAGATTTATTGCATATTAGAACATTAAAAAGTGTAGTTGTTTATGTTTTAAGATGATCATTTGAGAGGTATATTAGGCTTCTGAGACCTAAAGTCACTTATATCTAGGTTTTGGCTAATGTTTATAAGGAATAAAATACTATGGAAGGAAAATTAAAACAATGGTTAGTAAAATGTTATAAATTAAATCCAAATAGAGGTTTTTCCTCCAATGGGATAATGAAGTTTAGACCAATAATTAGGGTAGTAATGTCCCTTTTGAATAGGTTTTATGGATTCCCCACTATCAATTGTGTATAGGTAGAATGGGTGTCATTATTAAATATTCTCTTAAACATAGACAAAATCATATCCCTAGGAGAAATTATCGATGTTAGATTGAAGGGGCATATGATCAAACTATAACAAAGGTTTATTGATGGAAATTTTTATATGGTGTCTTATTTGTTAGATGCAGTCATTAGAATGGTCCATAAATATCATAGGGAAACATTGGAGACATCTATCTAATATTTGAATAACCTAATTTATGATTATTATTATTTCTTATATTTTTATAAATTCAATAGTTAAATCACCAAAAAAAATTAGGATGTTTATCATTAGGTCCATCAAGACATTTATGGAACCTAGATGCCTAATCTCTCTAAAAATAAGAGAAAGAATATATCCAAAATGGGAGATTACTAGTAATATCTAGACTACATTATTAGAATTGAGGGGACTAGATCACCTCCATTTTATTTGTCATGACACATCTCAAACATGGTGTTAGAAAAATAATTTATACATTAGTTATATAATAGTGTGGATGAAGATCTTAGTATAAAGCACCAAGCTTATTATCACAAGTTTCCCCTAAGCATTGGATAGATTTAGTTTATAAATAAGGGCACACTTCAATCAAGTAAGAAAGGTAAGGGCTAATTATAATTTTAAGGTTTCCTAATATAGAGAATGGGACCCTAAGGAAAGAGTCAAAAATTATATTAAGCACCTCAAGGAGAGAAAAGGGGTTACCATTATGTATGGTCACCAAGAATATGAGAATGATTCCATATTTTAAATGCTTCATATGATTCTAAAGTTTGGACCTATATGAAATATATGGATATGCCAATGATCATTTCTCAAGTAATCAAATATGATCATAAAAGAACTAAAGAGTGAGAAAATAAAATGATGAAAGAAGCAAAAAAATCTTAGAGTCATTAGTGGCATCAAACCATAATCTCAAGGCTTAGTTTAATAGGATTAGCCTCCCTTTCCCCTAAGAAAGGAGACTAATTTATCAAAAAGATAGCATAGTAATCAAAGGGAAGAGAATATTAAAAATATAAAAGATATTTTCAAAGCTATCCCTAGTCCTAATTTAGTCCTCACTCATCAAGTTTCTACCACTTTGGGCACAACAACCATAATTGTGATTACTTTACCTCCTCCAGTCAAATAGATAAGGACATTTTTTTGGGCACCTGTAGCTCCACTTACTATAGTCACACAAGTAAGTCTCCCTGAGTTTCTTTAGATTTATTATTCATATCTTCCATTTAATCCCCCTTCCCCAACTACCACATGTGAGGGGACATCTTCCCAAACATTACCTACTATAATAGTTTCCTCTATATCCACTCTTTCCTCCACTATCATTATTCCACTACCCATCCCTTCACCATATACAATAGTTATTCCTACTACTATGGATCCTTTATTAGTTTCATCTTCCCAATAATATCCTATTACTCCCATAGTTACTCACCAAGGTAAATACATAATTTTTCCAACTTATTTCAAAACTCAACAAGTGGAAAAAAGACCATCGTCAACTTTATCTACCCTAGGAGGACATCTTGATGGGGAATCAGAGCAAAAACATGGATATGTACTTTCATTAGTGGATTATCCCATAGATGAGGAAGAAGAAAATTTATAAGTTATGAAGGAACTAGATTAATAATTAAGTTAACAAAAATCATGGGGTGAAATAGTAAAAGAGGAAAAATTAGAAAAAAATCAAAATCAATAAGCTTGGGAAGTCTGGGTGAAGAAGAAACTGTAGATGGAACACACGACCAAAAAATAGTTACTAAATAAGAAAGGATAGTTATTAATAAGGTATTTTATTTTAATAAATTTTCCCTTATAATTTTAAATACTCAAGTTGTTTATTTACCACCTATTGGTCTCGGTCAAAAAAACATTAGTTCTATTGATTCGACCATTCTTTATACAGTAATCTGAATAATAGATCCCAAAAAGAGGGTTTATTTTGAAAAATTAGTATCAATTTAAATTTTTAAACCTCAAGGGCCACTTGTCCCTCCAAAATATTTATCTCAATTAGAATTACCTTTGCTATGGTCTACATTTGCATAATATAATACAATGATAATTTTGAAAACCCTAAGCTAGATAGAGTATGTGGTATATGTTGATGTGGGTGTTATACACACCACATAACTTGAATGAGGTAGCCCTTAAAATTTTAGAATCTCTATGGAAATGAAGTTATAATATAGGGCACATGTTTTAGGTATGTTGTTAAAATAACTAGTTGGTGGAATAACACGCTAAGCATGTAGGTCATTTAATTAGGTATATGGATGGATGTATGAAATCTAAAAGAAATCAAATACTAAGTGAGTTGTCTGGGTGGATAATTATTATATAATGGGTAGATCTCAAAATAAACTCAAAAAGGAGGGAAAGGTAAGGTAGAAGAGAAGGTCCTATATTCTCTAAGGGTTATTTCCAAGTCTATTTCTTTGGTGGACAAGTATCTCCAAAACTAATGTTTGTCATTTTTAGTTATTCACACTCATGATCAAACATAGTTAACTAGTCTAGATAAGTAGGTATAGGAAACTTAGTGGTCTTAACTAAAGGTTGTTATATTTAGATTTTTTTTTTCACACACTTAGTTGAGATTTTATAGCTCAGACTAGGAAGGTATCAAGAGTATCCACAACACACACCTAGAATATTGTACCAAAAGAAAATACTCTTGAACACCTTAGAATATCAATACAGTCTAAAATAATTACTTAACTTCAATGAAATTTACTAAATTTCAATAGATTTTTCACATATATGATTAATAAACATTAATGGTAATAATCAGGATCATCCATAACATTTGCACAATTCAAAATTACTAAATTGACATAGACAAAGAAATTAAACTATTAACACAAAAAAGGGAAGAGAAATAACCAACAAAGTTGCATGACAATCAATGACTTGATTTATTTTTGTATTTATAAAAAATACAACCATTTGAAAGAGGGTTATACATGTATTTAAAGCCTTGGGTAAGGGTTAAACTCATCCTACAAGTTTATTAAAGCTTTAGGTTACATTTTTGATTAAACTGAACTTAAATTCAATTATACTTTTTAAAATTACATGTCACAACTTATAGATTACAATAGTGATGCAACATGTGCATGATGGAAAAACACTTCAGTTAATTATAATATGAAAGTAATTAATCATAAATATTTATAGTTATTTTTAATAAATCTTACATGTAAAATTATATACATGATTTATGTCAAAATATCTTTTATTTGGTCATAGCTAGAGTCTAGGCAATTGAACTGGTAGATGGAGCAGACCTAGACTTCTTCTTCACCTCCATCTCTTGGTAGTGTTGATATCCAAAAAAATTTTGGGCCATTATTATTCTCATATCAAGAATATATGGTCTATTCACCTTGATTACTTGTGTTATTAGCCTTGCATGCTTAGTTTTTATGGATCTGAAGCCTACTCGAAAGATCTCCACTTTTATGACCTTCTACCTCATAAAACATAACTTAGACTCAATGGCTTATAAATTTAACCATTTTAGACTATAATTGAATTTAATTGAGGCTTGTTACAATATTTAATCAAAAATAGACCTTACCACCAACTTCTTTATGTCATCCCATGCATTCGTCAACTCTAATTCATTCAAAAAAATTATTCCTTTACTCTCCTATTCAGTTATCTTTGAGACCAATACATTATAAAATGATATCTAGTCCCTTAATTTTTGGGTTTGGATGAACACTAAATTTAATACATTTTTTTCTTCTAAGGGTGACATTAAGTTTAGATGGCTAAAATCCTTATATAGGGTATATAAAACCAAAACAATAAACATGGTCTCACCCTCTTTCAGAGTTTTGAGAAATTTGGTTATTAAAGTTACATGGATGGCCAATTGAACCCTAAAATAACCATTAGTTTCTAGTAATTAATACAACCTTAAGGTTGCATTCTAGACATCTTATTCAATTTTAGAGGGAACATGAATGAATTTTTGTTATTCTTTGAGGTTCTCAAATTCTTGTTCTAGCTCTTTCCTTGCTTGTTAGTACCCTCATGGATTGTTATCAAGGCTCCAATATGTGTATGCATATGGGAATTAAAGTCCTAATTGAAAGGGGACTAACCAATTATTTTATCTTATCTCTTAGAAAGACAATAAACCTTTTCTCTTTATTCAAAAATCAAGTTTTGTGAAATATTGTCTTGTAGCTTTCTTTTCCTCACCCTTTGCATAGATCCAATAGACTTATCAAATAATTAACTCATATTTGGCAACTTAGTTATATTTTGGTTTGAAATATTTAAATTTAATGCTCCTAGTTCCTTATGTATGAATTAAATTATACTCATCTTACTAATTATATTAATTTTCACTAATTTAACTTAATTCCTACATTTCTTATCTAAATTAAATATTGGCCAAATAACCCACATCCCATCCTATATCCCATTAACCTTTACCCCATCCAAAAACTAATTAATCTCACCATTAAACCTCTAATAAAGCCTATTACCTATTGACCTACTCCCTAAACCAACTAAACAATTTAAAATTCATATTTATTTAACTACCACCCTAGTTTTTCTTACCTCCCTATGAATCCTAAACCTCATTAACTACCATTTAATCCCAAAATCATCCCATAAACTCATTAATAATCCTCTATAACTAGGGAAGCTCCTCCAAAATTCTATAAGTCTCTAAACTACAGACTTCTAAATAATTTTAAATTTTCCTAATTTTCCTTCCATTATTATAAAAAAGGCCATGTTTGGGCCATGGAAAAACTAACTAGAAATACATAAATAAATCACATTATCATTATCATTGTATCCATAGAAGCACTGCATCACTCATCCAAGCCACTACCAACTTCATCCAACCATTTGGAAGCCATTGTCAAGACTTAGCAAGCAATCCAATAATTCAAGCTTTGGACATAAAATAATCTCATTCAAAATCATTGAGTGGAGCCATATGGAGGTAGAAATGATGGTGAGAGTGTTCTTATTATTATTATTTGCCTCTTTTATCCATTCTTATTGGTGTCATTAAATTTTAGGTTTTTTATTAATAAGTATGGTGATATTGCTTGATTATAAAAGTTGGTGCACATTTTGGCAACCAAAGTGGGAGAAACCTCCCTTATATAACATAATAACATTGATGAAAGTGATTTAAGTGATTGTATGATAAACTAGATGTAAATCTAAGGCCGAATTTTAAATTTGTTCATGCACAAGGAATCACAACTTTGCACTGATATTCATGATAATGCAGTTATGAATTTGTAGGTGTCAGTAGTGATTTTTTCAATTAACCACTAATGGTTAAGGCTTTTTTAGGGTTTTAGGTTCTGATAAAACCATAACTCTTATATTTGTGATTTTGTTTTGTTAATAGTGGTATTGTAGACTGTAATTATGATATTGTTGAAAATAATAATCAGGGGTGATTCAGTCATCTTTTTCTAGCTAACCCTTCCCTTCTAAAAGTAATTTTTCTATTTTAATTCCATTTTATAGGATAGGAATAGGTTCACCTGATACCCATTCATTGATAAATTTTACAAAAAATTTAAACTTGGATAGTTTTGATATTTAATTGGTAATCTTGATACTATAGGGTATAGTCATGATTTAGTAGAAACTAGGTTTTACCTTTAGACTACTTATCAATACCTAACAATAGACATTTACATATATTTATTTTTTTTATAGGAAAGGATTTTTTTTTTCAAGGAAATAGTAGGTTGTATTATGTTTTAAAATATTTGGAAATTCCATACAAAACTGCAACTTTAAGACTAGTGATTTTGTCTTGGTAATCACAGTTTTATCATCAACAATTGCAATATTGGATTTTCTCATAAAAATAGTAAAATTCTAACCTCTTTATTTTTTGTATCATCAATAGAGGAATATAAGGTTCTATAATTAGGTTTATAAGGTTCTTTGAGTAAATATAAAATTGTTTTTTATCAAAAATTCCAACCATTTATCAATCTAAGTATTTTATCCCTTTTACTTGCAGGAAGGTTCTTATAGTGTGTTATTTTTTAGTGTAGGATATATAAGGGGTAGAAAAAATATAGAACAAATATCCAAAACCCCATCTCAAGTCTAATATAAACCCTATCATAAACTCTCAAGTATCTAACTTGTGATATTGACTATACATTCATGATATTGTTAATTACAGCCATGAATTTGTAGTTTAGACTCATCTAATTAGTGTTAGGTTCAAATTTTATTAGTATTATTATTTGTCTAAGAAATATAGTATTCTATTAATTCTATTTAGTAGCATAAGAACACATTTATAAAATTTTGTCATAAAATTATATATATATTGCCTTGTAACTATTTTGATCTGATAGAAGAATTACATAGTTACCTTAGGCACATATTTTTAAAATCTTGCTATTATCTACAATATCACAAATTGCATTCTTTTGATAGTTATAATTTTTTTCATTTAAGTAGTTATTTTTTTAAAAATTCAAAGTTTTGTAATATAATCATAGCAGTTTCCTAACCTTCTACAATATCACAACTTGTGACATGTGATTTTGTTTAACAAGTAGCAGTTTTGTGTATTTTTGTTTACGGTTTTGCTTTGTACATTTGTAGTTTTGCATGGAATTATAGTTTTGTAGAAAAAAATAAACTACTAACCCTATTTTATATAGGATCCTTTAATACTTAGGCACCCCAATTGGATTTATAACCTTTTTTCCTTGTAGTAAGGGTGCTTTTTAGTATATTCTATGATTTTTCATTATATCTTGTTATATTTTAATAGTTTTTATTGTATATATATGTTATTTATGAAAATACATGTGTGTGTGTGTGTGTGTGTGTGTGTGTGTGTGTGTGTGTGTGTGTGTGTGTGTGTGTGTGTGTGTGTGTGTGTGTGTGTGTGTGTGTGTGAAATTTTAAATAATCATTGTATTATGCCACCCACACATAGTTAATTGATCAATTAATTAATTATATCATGTTTTTCTTATTTGTAAACCCTCCCTCTAGGATAAAATGTGATGTGGAATTCATCCCCATGCATGGGCTTAGTATATAGGGGTTGGTAACATGGATTTCATCACCATGCACTAACCAAACTCTACGTTTTGGTATATTATAAAAATAAGGATAGATATCATTAAACATCTAAGTGTAATATCCCATAAAGGGTTCTATGGAGTGAGGGGAGATTAGGATGTAAGATATAGGATGGGCAGACAACATCCTATAAGGACATAGGCTCAAACGTACCTTCATGTATATAGTGGATGTACCTAAAAACTTTTTTATGCTTAGATTAGGGGACTTTGGCCATAATAGGTGCCCCACTATAAGAGTAAATATCATCTCCAAAGTATCCATCAAGTATAAGTGGGGTTGAGAGGGTTTGGTCGATACTGTAATGGGTCACTAGCATACAACCTCACCCATGAAGTTGTTGGATGGTGTGGGCATTAGGTTACACACCTATAATATTTGAATAATTTATGATTGTACTTGTGTAATTTATCTGAATTCTATGACTATAACTATATTATTTATAATTTGAGTCGACCATACCCATATATTTTGTGTGATACCTTAGATACCTATAGGTTTACACTAATCATCTTATTATCATCATACCCCATTAATAGTCCTCATATAAATCAAATATATATTATTTATCCACCTCTAATTTGAAATTTATTGGTCCACATATAGTATCCATATAGTACTCACCCTCTTGGTTCATATCTATTTAATATCAAATTTGACCACTACATTTTATTCATATCATCATCTTGTATTCACCCATATATTCCACATCCTAAAATTTATCATCCATATTATACACCTACTATCACCTATCCACCCTATTTATATCAATATTATAACACATTTATATAGTATTTAACCTTTCACATATTTCTTGTGTAAACTAGCTTTTATATATCATCTTATCTCATCCTTATATATAACATATCTCCTACATCCAAAACCTTCCATCATCTCCAAAGTAATAGTTATATCTATTATTCATCCTATCATATTTTATATAGTAACCATCCCCATCACATATTTTTAATAACATCTAGTTACTATCTACCTCATTTCATCCATATCATAACATAATGTCAATATCATCCTCCCTCCCACATCTTCCTTTGGTAACTAGTGTGTCCATATTCATTTATTTAACATCCATTTATGTGTAATTACTCTTGAGTGATTGTAATTCTTGTCCAATCCTAAATTCATCACATATCTACCTAATCTACATCTAATTTTTGACCCTATCTATCCCACTTCTCTCATTTTCCACCCATCTCATTTTCTTTAGATACTAGATCCCACCTTGAAATTAAGACTATAATGGTCACCCATCTTATTTGGATTATTATTTGTCACTTCCTACTTCTTCTTGACTAGGTATTATCAATATACATATTCTTACAAGACTCTAATCTATCACCTATCATTTATCCTCATCCTTATTAGATACCTTTGTCATCTATCACCCACCAAATTATCTCCTTACTAGTAGACAAAGGATGTGATCTCATCACTCTTATTTAACTTTTATAGATTATTCTCTTAAGAGACTTTTGTTTCTTGGTAATTCTTGGTCACCCCATCCTCTTACATCACTCTCTTTTGACCACTATTAGCTTTGGTCTTTAGATGGAGGTAGTATTGGATTACTTCCATCACACTTCATCATAACCCTCTTTTAAAATGGCTAAACATCCCTAAGCCCAACTTAGGATTGGAAAAGACTCCAACCAAGATAATCAACCACTAGGGTATATAGTTGATCCAAATTAGGAACATTATGAAACTCATAGTGATATGCACACACATAAAGAATATGATGAAATATTAAACCTCCTCCATAATGATGAAGTAATAAATATCATTAAACATTATCTATATGAGAACCATGATCATGTCCTATCTCATGCCATCAAAATAGTGGGCACATTACCTTCCACCTTTGATCATACCCTCTTACATAACCTAATCCACCCTCTGTCACACCCAAACACACCATGTCAACATGTTAATCACATACCATAAGAATAAGAAGGTGTGGACCATGGATTTATTAAAGAAGAATGCCCACTAGCCCTTCATAATAACCTTAGTGAGGCTAATTAGAGATAGACTATCATAGAGGATCACTTAGAATAATTCACATAACCAATTAACCTCATACTCTATAATAAATTACCACCATTTGATAGACATAATAACAATACCATTAATGATGCCAATAATACCAACACTACCAGTAACACTAGTAACATTTGTAGCACCCATAATACCCATACTCTCTAAGGTATCCAAAATCAAATTACCAATCCTCTTGGGGATCCACCTTTACCCAAGAATGGAGAGAGATGAAAGAAACCCTCTAATAGATATATCCATAATCACATGCCCTTAGATATAAGTATTAATACTTTTGTTCCTCACCCTTGGGCATGAGTATTTTGAAAATACCCTTTCCTTCACACTTTGAAGAACCCAGATTTGAGAAATATCAAGGAAAAGGGGATATAAGAGATCATTTCCAATAATTTTATGTGGTTTTCCATGAGGTGGCTTATTAATATTATTATCTATTGAGACTCTTTCCAAAAAGTCTCATAGGACTTGATTTGGAATGGTTTATGCATTTACCTAAAGGGTTAATATCTAGATTTGGAGAGCTGATAGAAAAATTCATTAGACATTTGTAATTTAACATTGAGAATGATATCTCCATAATTTTCCTTTTTAATACCAAAAAATGAAGTGATGAAAGTCTAACATATTTCTCACAAAAATGGTAGAGTTTGGAAAGCTACTTGAGGTACACTATACCTGAGAAAGAATTGGCCAAGGTATTTGTAGACAATATTAATATATAACTCAAGTATTAATTAAAGCTATAGTGTGCCAAAACCTTTGATTAAATAATGGATAAAGGAATGCAAATAGAGAAGACCCTTTTTGAAAAAGGGACTAACAAGATATATTATCGGAATGAGCACACCAAAAATCAAGATAATTCTTTTTCAATAAAATCTAAAGTCTTCAATAATAATAAAAAATGTTGTGGGTGATGGGGTAATAGATTCTAAGCAATATCATGTAAAAATAGTTCAAAAAAAAGGACACATACAATAACCAAATGTATCTTCCATTTAAGTAGCATGAGGTAATCCAAAGCCTCATATAGGTAAAAGACCACTCACAATCTTGGGAGTCCCAATATAAATAGTCTTGTATCAATTGATTATCACCAATATGATCACCTTGCCTAAAATTAGACCTGTGGATGATCACCAACCAAAGCCAAATTGGTATCATAAAGATGATTTTTAAAAATACCACAGGGTTAAAGGGCATGCTATAGAATGGTGTATCCAACTAAAATATTACATCAAATATTTAATTGAGAGGGGTGACATTGAAATTGTAAAAGCTACCCCAAGTAAATCAGTAAATGACCAACTTGACATCTAAAGGATCCACTCCCTAAGCATGAACAAAGGAATCAAAGACCACAAAGAGAATAGGGTCAAGCCTCTTCATCTAGCCATATTGACTACCACAACATTCCATACCATTACATCAACACCATCAAAATCCAAAATGTCTAAGAATCCACTACATCCTCATGCCCCATACTAAAGATTAATTAGGCCACTATTGATGGCATCATTACTACCAGATGTAATGAGATAGTAGTTCTTGCAACACCACCTAAAGACCAATAAAATTCATCTAATACCCAAAAGGGGAATGTTATTAAAAATTCTTCAAGTTATTCTAATAAATCCTATGACATCATTCAGTAACTTGAGAAAACTCCATCTCAAATATCCTTAATGGACCTCCTTAAGATATCTACTTTACATTGAGAAATATTAAATCAAGTACTAAATGATCTAAAATTCCCTAGTGAATTGGATACTAATCAATTTTAGGCACTAATAAAACACCTATCCACTTCACAGTAGATCACTTTAAATGTCTTTTATATGCCTCCCAGTGGCCCACACCATAATTACCCACTATATATTGAAGTAACCATCTCCCACCATTGAGTTTCCTAGGTTCTCATAAATTAAGGATCAACACTCAATCTATGTAATCTAGAATTTTTGAAGAAATTAAGATATTTGAAAGCATCATTAAGTCCCACTTTGATAATGATCAAATATTATGATGATAATTAAAGGCCATCATCTGGGACTATTTACCTTCCCATTGTTATGGGACCTATGGTGCATCAAACACTAGTTCATGTTATGGATGTGGATTTTCCCTATAAAATGCTACTTAGAGGACTATGAATTCATGAAATGTAAGATGCTATGTTCACTTTACATTAGTGCCTAAAATTCCCTCACTCTAAGATGGAGATCACCATCCTCAGAGTCATAGACCATATGCATAGTTATTAAATAGATCAATCATCATCACCATCACCTTATCTTGGCATAAATAATTCTATCCTAAGTCCAATAGCTAAAAAATACATCTCCCCTAACTAGCTTGATTCCATATCCAATTCACTACCTAATATCACTCATCTAAAGATCACATCCATAGGTTATGGATAATATGAATATAAGATATTCTAGTTTGGTGATTTACCACTCTCTCCACATAGCTATGGGTCCCTAGCCATGAGGAAGGCTAATCCTATAAAATACCAATTTGGACTAACAACTTTCTCAAGCATAAAATTTTTATCTAAATAGTACGTTGAAGATGGGGATGATTCATGACTTATTTTAGATAATGAGGACCTTATCTATCCAAAAAAATAATATCATTGAGTCCATAAAATGATGTAGAATATACATTACAAAGGGAAAGGATTAGGAGATCAAGAGCATGGCCACCTTGAACCTATCATGGTTCAATAATATCCATAATATTTTAGTCTAGGATAAAGACTATATGATGATTACCTGCCTAATATCATTATGGATTCTCTTTCAGTCCCTAGAAAATTTCTCCCCAATGAAGATATTGAAATAGGTTCCAGTTGTAGTTGCTTTAAGGAGATCATTGGCACTAACCTTTTCTTAGATACCACCATCTCCACCATCAATATTTCCCTCCACTATCTATCCATTATATACTAGGATTCAAAATAGGAGCCTTTTTTTGACATGTTTCAAAATTATGAGTATATTTTGGAATACATGGGATCCCTAGATTTCATATTATCTAGTGACCATAAAAAGGGATTCTATATAAAAACTTGTCAATACACATAATTTGGGGAGTAAAATGAACCCCACAATCAAAGTCATGAAGAACATTATGAAGAAGAAGATCCTCCCAAAACATTAGATGAATTATACATGTCTCATTGAAATCATATGAGTATTTTGACATTGACACAGAGCTCCTTGATTGATTTTATTCATATGTTCCAAAACTATCATTGCCTCCTTATTTATAAGAACAATCACCCTCCTTTATTGAGTACATGATATTAGTCAACATTAAGATGGATAAACATCCAAAAATGGTTAAAATAGGGGCATCTCTCACATCAAAAGAACATGAAGTCATCATAGTGTTGCTTAAAGAATTTATTAACATATTTACATAGATTTATGCTAACATGCCTAAATTAGACCCCTCATTGGTAGTAAACCATTTGGTTGTGCCTCTAAATTAAAAAAACCCTAAAATGGAAGCTATGAAAGATGCATCCCAAGGTGGCTCTATTAGTTAAAGAGTTACATAGATTCTTAAAAGTTGGTTTTATCTTCCCTATAGATTATTCAGATTGGATTTAAAATATTATCCCTATAACTAAGCCTCAAGGTAGAATCATAATTTGTAGACTTCCAAGATATAAATAAGGCGTGTCCAAAGGATGACTTCCCCCTTCTGAACATTGACATGATTGTAGACTTGAGCATTGGATATGAAATTCTCTCCCTCATGGATGGTTTTTTAGGATATAATCAAATCAAGATTTCCCTTGACGACCAGCATAAAATGGCTTTTAGTACTCCATAGGGAACATTTTGCTAATAATTTATGCCATTCGATATCAATAATGTAGTCACAACCTATCAATGGGCCATGACCATCATCTTTCATGACATGATTCATGACATTGTCAAAGATTATGTGGATGACATTTTATGGAAGTCTCACCTAAGATATGATCACCATGTGGTTTTAAGAAGTATTTATGAATAATTTCAAGAATATAAGGTTAGGTTGAATCCTAAGAAATATGTTTTTGGTGTCCCTTCTAAAAAATTATTGAGATTTATAGTTTTAAGAAGAGGCATAGAATTAGATCTAATAAAGTTCAAATAATCATAGAAATGCCTCCACCTCAAAATCTTAAGCAACTTCAAAATGTCCATGTTAAACTAAAATCCATAAGGCATTTTATTTCTTAGCTTGCAGATAAATGTCACCCCTTCACCCATATATTGTAGAAGGGGACTACCTTTTATTGCAATTATGAGTGCCATCAAGCCTTTAAAAATATCAAAAAATATTTTGTTAATCCACCTATATTGTCACCACCTATCTTGAGAAGACCCTTGCTCTTATATATTTCAGCAACTCCATGTGTAATTGGTGCTCTTCTAGTACAACACAATGATCAAGGTAAAGAATAGACCATATAATATCTTAGTCACATTTTAATATCTTATGATTTGAACTATACTACCATTGAAAAGGCATGTTTATCCATGGTTTTTTCCTCATAGAAGCTTTGCTATTACATTCTTAATAATCAAGTATACCTCATTGCCAAATTTGATCTAGTGAAATTTTTATTTTTTTAAATCAGCTCTTACTAGAAGAATGACAAAATGGATAATGTTTCTTAGTGAGTTTTACATTAAATATGTTAATCAAAAGGATATAAAAGGTTAGGTTATCATGGATCAATTAGCTGAGGCACCAATTAAAGTGACTGAGCCCCTTATAATGAATTTAATAGATGAGTCTATAATGAATACTTCATAATCAAATAGAAGTAAATTATACTTTGATGGCTCATTCATCACACATAGGTCAGGGGTAGGCATCTTCCTTATCACCCCAGAAGTTGACCTTATTACAAAAGTGTTCTACCTTACCTTCTTATGTACTAATAACATTTAAGAATATGAAGCATTAATATATTTCTTCAACTGGCTATTCAATGGAACATCTAGCACTTGTAAGTACTTGGTGACTCATAATTAATTATCAAATAGGTCAATGATGAATTCTAGATGAAGTATGAGAAGTTATTCCCTTATAATCAGTTGGTAGATTAGTTAAAATCAAATTGTTAATCTATAACATTTGAATAAGTTCCACAAGGAAATAACAAAGCAACTAATTGAATGGATACTATTGGTTCACTCATCGACCTCCCTAAAGATGTTCTAGAAGGGAACTTTCTAATTAAGCATTTGATTATTCTAACCCATCAGTCTATGGCTCCATTTCAAATTTGTGTAATTAATTATCCCAATCTCCCTTGGTACCATGACATTTATAGGTACCTTCATGATAACATCTTTCCTCCTAACCTCAACCATCACCGATGTAAATATTTCATTCATCTCACCTCCTAATACACCATCTTTTGCAACACACTTTATCATAGAGGCTAAAATGGAACCTTGTTGAGGTGTTTGACATCAAAAGATGTTTCTTGGGCAATCAAAGAGATTCATGATGGCATATGTGGTGGGAACATTAGTGGAATGCCCCTGGCTAAGAAACTCTTTTAAACTAGCTATTATTGGCTAATGATGGAACAATAATCTTATCAATATGTGAAAAAATGTGTCGCCTATCAAAAATATGAAAACCTCATTCATGATCATGCACAATAATTACATCCTATCATTAGTCCATGGCCATTTTCCGTATAGGACATTGATCTAATTATTAAGATTAATCTAACTTCCTCAAATGGTCACATGTTCATTATCATGGCAACAAAGTATTTTACCAAATAGGTAGAGGAAATTCTACTCACTTATACAACAGGCCATAATATCTCCAAATTTTCTTAATAAGATCATTTATCATTTTTTCATACTTGCCAACATTATTTTGAATAATTGAAAATCATTTAAGAATTAGGAAGTTGAGGCCCTATGTCAAAATATCACATCATATAGAATTTTTCCTCTCCTTATTATCCCTAAGGTAATGGATAAATAGTGGCCACAAATAAGACCATTAAAATATTAAAGAAGATAGTTAATCAAGAAAGTAAAAATTAGCACACACAACTATATCTAGCTTTGTGCTCTTATCGTAAAAGTGTCTTCACACCTACTGGGGTAACTCCATATGCCTTGGTTTATGGGACCAAAGTAGTCTTACCAATGGAAGTAGAGCTTCCCTCCCTTCAAATCTCACTAAGTTGAATCATCACTGATAATAATTATAGGAAGGAACATCTGTAGGAAATGGAACTCCTTGATGAGAAATGTTAAAAGGCCTTGGATCACCTATGAGCATATAAATATAAACTCAAAGGCCAATACCATAATAATATCTAGTCTAGGAAGTTTGAATTTGGTGACTTAGTATTGATGGAGAATTAAAAAAACACCTGTGCAAAAATAGATAACAAGGGGAAGTTTGAAGCTAATTGGTTGGGCCCCTATATCATCATTGCCAAGTTTGGGTTAGGAGCATATAAATTAGCCATGCTCAATGAAGAATAACTTGATGACCACATGAATATCATGAATCTAAAGTACTTATAAACTTGAAATATGATTCATTATCCTCCATATATGGGACATCCCATATCCATTCTATCCATCAATCATGCCTCTTTATCAGTCCAAAAAAAATCATCCAATGGTGAAAACTAGTTCTCTATCACTTAGGGCAAGTATGGGATAATATGGTTCTAAAATAGAAATATGGGATAATTAATTCAGCACTAAGAAGTAGACATGGCTTCTCAAACACTAGGAATGTTTAATAGAGGGTTCTCTAGTGTAATTTATCCATATTTGGTATACATATCCAAAAATATTATCATATTTTTATCAAGACTATCATTCCCTCCCAAATATTCTTTGAAAATTATGTCTCCCTTTTAGCCTCAAAGGTAACATCCCATATCCACTCATCCATCACTACCACTAAGCCTTGGGTCCACACTAACCCACTAATAATAATAATTATGGAGGGTCACAACATATAAAATTTCCTTTTCTAGGTTTTTGAGAATATAATGTGCCACTGATTCCCAAAGGGTCATCATGACCACCATTTTGTTACTTAGTTGGAAACCTATCCTAACATGAACAAAATTTTGGGCATTGCATAACTTGTATATAGCCTATAAATTATCACTAGATCTATTATATATAATCATTATTAATCACTTTATTTCCCATGTAACTATCCCTATTAACATTGTTATGATCTCTTTGATTTTTTGGTGTGATTATGTGTTTCTTTTTGCACATGCATTTCTAAAATATATTTATGTAAATATTAATGTGTTTTGTTTGTTAAATCCATTTTCATAACACTTAATGTCTATTTTATCTTATATTATTTAGGGGAACAAGGATGGTATAAGTGAATTTTAAATATGTGTTTAGGAAAATCATCTTTTAAATGGAGTTCCCCATGCATCTATACTAATATGTATCATAATTATCATATCCTTGGCACATATATCAAAAATTCAATATTAAAAAAGGATTACATACATCTTAATGGCTTCCAAAATCATTACCCCTCCCATTTCCTCCAAAAAAACGAATTCCCATTCTTATCCTAACCATTCCCCATCATATCTAACCCTACCCAAAGCTTGAAACTATCCCATCCCATCACTTCCCTACCTCCATGGTACATGAGGATTCCTCCCGTAGTAACTAGGGACAAAATGAACCAAACAAGGGATTAATTTCTCCATAACATATCCACCCCATAGGGAAAATTATGTAACTATCAAAACATATGCATAAACCACATTACATCACAATTATAATCATACCATAAACATGTGTATCATTGAATGCAATCATACATACATAAACATTTTAATACACATCATGAAACAACATCAATAATAGTCATATCCCATCTACACCACATCTAACATCATCCATCAAAATCAAACATCCTACCATTACATCATCAATAAAATGCTAAATCCATCTACCATAAAATATAATATGCATAAAAGAGGACCATGGAAATTACATCCTACATCCATAAATGAAATCCCATAACATCTAAGCTAATCACATCACTCAAGTCTAAAAAACATCATACATCATCACATGAAATTAAATGATCAAAATAATGTATACATCATCCACATGGAATCCATGTCAAAATATATACTACAATCACATGAGCCCATGAGGAAAGAATGAGTTAATAATAGTAAAAAATACCATATACATCTATACATCTTAACATCATAGTTGTGGCCTACGTAGCCTTGGTATCCCTGGAGGTCCCTATGCTCCCCTAGAAGGATGATGAATTGAATGAGATGTGTTAGCCTAAAAGGAAGATGCATGCTATACTGGTGGTACTACCACCTCATATAAGGTATGATAATATTATGCCTTGTATGTGAGCAACATAACACTCTGCATCACATATATCATGCCTTACCCCCTCATCACCTAGTCAAACTCATCCTTGAACCTCTTGGCCACCACCACCTCTCTAATCAAAGTGTGAATATGATCTTGACTATCCAATCTATCCCTGAAAAACCATAATCTAGCCTTCTTTGATATAGATCTAGCTTTGTAAAGTGGAAATTTGTGACTAAACATAAGAGACCTACCCATCTCATTATATCACCTAATACTATAATGTTGTCACATGCCTCTATAATTTAGATATCTGACCTTATAGCTCGGTTATCTACCCATCCCTCTATGTAACCTAAGACTATTATAGAAACTTGTCCTTACACCTATGCTAACTAGCCATCCTTCTAAGCCATCATACTCTGAATTCAGGCTTATAACTAGTCCTCTTCATGAATAAGTGTTGAAATCTATGATAGATGCAACTAAATCTCACCTTTTAGTTAAGTAACTAGGGACTACTCATCCTCTATCATCAACCACTAAGAAGGACCTATACCACTACTACTACCTACCTTTACATAGGCTGGCCCCTAAACCTTAATATGCACCTATAGTCTCTAGACCTATATTTGGACTTAAGGTCCCACCTATCCTCTCATAACCACCTAAATACTATCTCCCCTATCCACATCCATGACATCCTCTTCATCATACCCAACCTATCCATCCCATGTCACCACCTATTTCCTCCTCTTTTGTATCCTCACCCATTCTTGAAGTGCCTTCTTCATTATGCCCTACCTAATCATAAATTGATGTCATGTTAAGCTCATTGGTACTTTAGGCTGACACCATGTTGAATATGTTTCCATAAAACCTAAATTTGG
Source organism: Torreya grandis (assembly GCA_037957365.1). NCBI lineage: Eukaryota > Viridiplantae > Streptophyta > Pinopsida > Cupressales > Taxaceae > Torreya > Torreya grandis. Next base: position 743,851 of record JARHVA010002799.1, on the reverse strand, counting down.
AATGGGTGTGTAAAAATCCCATTGAATCAACATAAGGCTATCATAATTTTTGTAGGCATCCACTCTATCTACTAGCCTCCCCCACTATGGTCTCTCCTACTCATTATGCATAAATAGATGCTCTAGACCTAAAATGTTCTGAATGAAACCAAACTATCTCTACACTTGATCTAGTTGATATCTCTCAATAATCAATTCATGTCACCCTATTAGATAACACTCTATGAGCATATACTACATCACTAACTCATCCTCCCATCTAAAGTGTATGTCTCTATAGGGCATCCATGTAATGTTCTCTAGATGTAGGCTATCAAAATCATCTCTACAAAACCTCATCTCACTTGTGTGCCCCAACTGTACTCCTCACAACATGTGCCAATGAAAGACCATTGCTTTCTCAAGCTCATACACTACAAGTGTACATAATGGCTTATAGATAGTGATGTGCTCCCAGGTCCAAATCTATAATAATAATGATGGCCCAAAACTAGGGTATCCTTTTTATGCTCCCAAGTGAATCTCTTTATACAAATGTGCCAAGACAACTGGCCCTTGGGTAAATACCCAATGATCCTAAACCATGTCCACAATTACATCTCGTAGGCTGAGATAAAACCAATAACTACTCTTGTCTAGTAAGAGAATGCTAGAAATAAGAGACATCATTATGAACATTAGTCTATCTAGGGTCACCTCATGTAAACACCTATCAATATCAATACATATATCACACATCTCCACCTATAATCCTTTTTTAGGTACTACAATGTCTACATCAATGTACAAAACTACCAATATATCTTATCTCCATGCATAGGTAGATGGAATATCTTGTATACATCTTCTAGAGTAACTGTCATCTCCCTAGTAATAAAATGGTAGGTGTTAGTCTCTAAATGCTAGCATTCCACCAATGCTATGATCAAATCTTGATTGATGTGAATCATAGGCATAGTCTCCATGTCATGTGACCCAATCAACTATATTACCCCAAACTCTATCAGTGTCAGCCACCACATCTCATAGAGCACATATGGACATTAAAATGATGATGCTATCACACATAGATCCTCCACCATCACCATCTACCTATCACCATCTCAATCATCAAAATACCTATCCTCACACATCTATCCTATCTATCCAAGAACCCTATAGCCTTAGCCAATCCCTAATCCTTAAAGTCACTATCACCTAACTAAACCATCTAAATTACCCCATCATTACCTTATTAATCCCTCATCCAACCCTAACCATTATCTCACTAATAATCCATACCCTGCCATCTCATTAACCTCACATCTAATTAACATACTTAACCTAATAAACCCACATAATCGCCTAACATCCATATAATCCCCTTACCCCATCCCATCCATCTAACTTAACCAACTCACCTAGCTAAATAACTAATCTAACACCCCACATCATTCAACCTAGCTCACACTTATTTTCCTAGAACTACCAAAATCACTACTATCAAAATTACTTTAGTTACATTTTTGACAAACCCAAAACTCACTAATAATGATATTGTAAAATCATGACTTTATATTCATGGTATTGTAATATCATGAATCCCCTATTGAGGTATTTTAATACCAAAACTAAGGACTTGTAGTATTTTAACACTATGAGTTGGCCCTATAAATCCTCAAATCATGATAACAATATCACAACTAAAGAAAAACTATCTATCATGAATTTTTGGGGTGATTTTGATAACATTTGTTTCTATAAAAATATATCCACAAATCTACAAAAACTAGAAAAAAAATAGTAAAAAGTCCTTAAATGACTAATTTAAGGACTTTTTACTCACCATAGGTCTAGCATCAGTCTCTCTTTAGTGTGCTTGAACCCTCTTAACATGATGGGAAGCTCAGGTTATTTGGTCCATGATTTTTCCTCAAAACTCAAAATCATATAATTCAAAAGGTGCAAATGACCCAATTTTGAATCTTTTGTCCTATATGACTCCCCTCATACACCCCTAACAGCCCATTACTAACATCAAATGCCCCAATTCTAGTCTAATTAACTAATTATCATCTAATCAGTTTTAATCATCATCCAACATCATTTGGGCATAGAATGACCACCCACTTATCATCTATTTTGTCTTTCATCAAGAACTACATTGGCTTGAGGTATTTTAGGACTATGTAGGTAGCACCTAGTCCCACTTTTCATGCCCAAGGATAGTTTGGACACCATTTATCTCTCATCATGGTCCTATTTTAGGATTAGTTACTTGATAATTACATGTAATTTTAAGCCCCAAATATCATGAAAATTATCTCTTTATCCTTAATCAACAATCATAATCATTATCATCCCTTTTTCAATCTTTCCTTAGTATGTGTCCTTGCTATGGGATTTATTAACATCTTAAACCCATCCTATTTGAATTAATCTTATTAATCAAAATGCTTTATATTTATTTCTCATCTATCTAAAACCCATCACTTGAGCTATTTCACTTTTAGGGCATCTTATTTAACAAATGAGGCATCCTAATCCCATCTCATTCTTGTATTCTCCCACCCTAAGAATTCTATTCAAGTGATGATTCGGGTCATTCCTTTTTGCATGCTCCCTCAAGGGGGCATATGCTACTAAAAATAGACACCAACTAACATCAAGGTTTTTCTTTGAAATACCATTACTAATTCCACTTATAACACCCTTTCAAACAAGGGTAAAATGTATGCACTAAATTATGCTTTCCCCACTAATTATATTAATTTCTACTAATTTAGCATAATTCATACATTCTCTAGCTAAATTAACTATTGGATTAATAACCCACATACCATTACTATATCCCATAAAAATTTACCCCATCCTAATACCAATTAATATCCCTATTAAACCTCTAATATAGCCTATTACCTACTAACCTACTCCCTAAACGAACTAGCCAGTTTAAAATTCATATTTATTCAACTACCACACTAATTGCTCTACCACCATAGCCTTTCATACATACTTATAAATCCTAAAACTCATTAACTCTCATTTAATACCCCCATTATCCCATAAAATAATTAATAATCCTATATAACTAAGGAAGCTCCTCCAAAATTCTAGAAGTCTCTAAACTAGAGACTTCTAAATAATTTTAAATTTTCCTAAAATTCCCTCTATTATTCTATAAAAGGCCATGCTTGGACCATGTCCAAACTAACTATAAAGTGATAAATAAATCATCATTCCATTATCATTGTAGGTATAGAATCACTCTAGCACTCATCCAAGCCACTACCAACCTCATCCAACCATTCGGAAGCCATTGTCAAGACTTAGTAAGCAATCTAATAACTCAAGATTTGGACATCCAATAATCTCATTAAAAATCCTAGAGTGGATCCATAAGGAGGTAAAAATGATGGTGATAATGTTTTTATTATTCTAATTTTCCTCTAGTATCTATTCATATTGGTTTCATTGGGTTTGAGGTTTTTTATTACTAATTTTCATAATATTTCTTGAATCAAAAATTTAGTGCAGACCCTGGCCCATTCTAGAAGTGCCAACTATGATGTGTCTAATGGTTATGCATCTATATGGGTGTACTTTTAAGGCTTAATCTTAGGGGTTATCTTGGGCATGGAAGGCTATATTATTTTTTACCTTCTACATTCCCCAAATGTGGCATTGGGTGGATAATGTAGATAGGCTTATTCCTTGGAGTTTTCTTAGTGGTTACCATTTTCATGGTCTAAATTACTCTTAAGGAAGGCATAGGTGAACTCAACTAACTTGAGGATGTTGGAAACTAGTTTTTGGGTTTATTGGTATTGATAATTAAAGAGGTCGTAACCAAAGGAATGGTTGTAAAAATAGATGTGGAGATAGGTCTTGATGGAGGCAATGACACAATAAGGAAGGAAGTGAAAAATAGTATTGTAGTAATAAAAGGATAGCCTAAAGGAGTAGTAGGTAGCAAAACCTTACCTTATTAGTCTCTTTTTATGGGTACCTTTCATTTAAGTCCTCTCAAGCTCAAAAATTTGGCTTGTTGTAGTTATTTTTCATCTACTTCATCCACTAGTTAATCGTCAATCGAGGGTAGCATCTACTTACTTGGTCCCTCTATGGACTATAGACGAGGGCTTCCTACATTGGATTTTATCTTATAGCATATTTTTACCTTCTCAGCTAGAGGAGTAAGCACTTATTGGGTGGAAATAGATACATTCACATTAGATATTATGGTTTCTAGAGTTACCATAATAAGTGTGAGGTCTTCTGAGTCAAATGAGTCTATACAGTTAGGATCTTCTTCCTTCATAATAGATCTCTCCTTTGTATGAACTATCTCTTATGCATGTTACTTTTTTATTTTACTCAATTAAATTATGGGTGCTTAAACTTGAGGAGTTTCCTCTTCTATTAGTGTTTCAACAATTAAAGTTTCCCATTCACTCAACTCTTTATGTACATTTACCATCATGACAGGTGGATTTTGGGGGTCTTGAATTTTATCCTTAAATTTTTGGAGAGTTCAATCATTCCAAAAATCTAAATATGTCCATCCTATAGGTGGTGGGATTTTATATTGTGCTTTCTTAAATGGTATGAAAGGACTTGCTTTAATTACCTTGAATAAGTCTTCATTTATTCCAACTATCCTAGCCCTTTCCAAGACTTATGCAACATATTTTGCATTGAGAAATAAGAAATCACGGTCATAGGGCTCATGATTATATTGAATACCTAGAATTTGAACACATTACTACACTTTACCATGGGGTTCCAATCTTTATGGGGAAAGGTAGCCAAGGCATAGGCTTTCTTGGCATTTCCAACTTCCCCAAAATACCTATGGAAGGTGTGATACATCCTCCCAATTGTGAGATGGAAGACATGAAATGTGATCTTCTTGATTCTAGTTAAATTTTCATTGATCCATTTCCATAACTGATAATAAATTTATTTCTCAATCATTTTGTTAGGGACATATTTTGGGAGGCATAGAGGATCAACCCTATGACCAATGACCATTATCATGATGTAACCTAGATATAACTAGTAGCCACCCAAATACATGGGTGAATTTTGATATTTTTAGATATTAATTGCATAGGTTCCTCATGGATTTTCCTCTAAACTTGAGGATATAAATATTCTAAAATCCTTAATATATTCCTTGCATATGCATAAATATGAATAAATGAATAGACATCATAGATCATATTTTTGATATATTCAAAATTTGGGTCCTATAAAGACCCATTGTGTATGTATATAATACCCATGACAAGATTAAGAAAGCAAGACATCATGTAAAAATTTCCACCTTGGGGCCTTCTATCCTTATGTAGTACTAGATCATGCGATTGGGCATTGATAATCTCTCCCAATGCGAAGGTGCATTCTGAGGTGACCAACGGATCAAGCAATGGTACCCATTCAAAGTGAAGGAAGTAGATGATCTAGTGACCATAAAGGTGGTTCATTAATGCCATAACAATGCAAATTCCCATCTATAATTTGGTGATAGGCTCTAGATTTTTATCCTTGAGCAAAAACTATTTCTCCAAGGAGAAGTCATTTGCTCACTATCTTTTATATATTGTTTTTATTTCTCCAAAGGGATACACTATGAAAATCAAATATGGCATCTCAGATTATAAATCATAGATACCTTTAAAATACTTTCCCTGATATGTAGGTGATGATGGTTTTATTATTAACATAGTGAAGGAAATTATGATTTGTAATCCTTCCTTCGAATAACAGGTCACGTAAAAGGTGAATGCATGGCATGACCTCAAGGTTACAAATAACATAGTGAAGTTATTGATGTTTTAAGGGAAGTAAATTAACTACTATCTATCATTATTTTAGAGAGGCATATTCTTTATAGGTAAATGGATTGATTTTTTTTAAATCCTCTGAAAGAGCTGAGTAGTTAGGATAGATACCATCAAAGACAGATGCATCAAAAATTGTATCCATATACTCTGTTGAGTATTTGATAGAAAATATAGATGGAACCTAGGATACCTTGTATTTTCTAGATGAGGATGCCATTATTAGTTCTCAATGTTGACAAAATTTTGACTCCTTATAATGGTAGTTTAGTGCTCTCATATGCAAATTATAGTTTATTTGAATGTAATTATGGCTTGAATTCTTAAAGGATAGTACACACTCAAGCTCATTGATAATTAATGGATGCAAAGTTATTTACTAGCTTGATGTTATAGCCTTTTAACATTCAATTGTAATTCATGTGCCATTAGTCACCAATGTCTCTAAGATTGTCATCTTCATTTAATTTTAACTTGACCACCTTGGCCTAATGGACATGCCATGTAGAATGCTTACTCATTCGATGGGATGCCATAGAAATTTTATTTTTTGACACTTATCAATGTGTAGTTTAGTTGGGCATAAACATTTGCATTCAGGCTAAATCATTTTATTTTTGTGAGCTAAGAGTTATAAATGAAAGACTTGAATACCAAAATGTTATTTGGGGAGATTCATGAGAATTTTCCCAAAGGTCAAAACATGGAACATTTTTACCAAAGACTAAATTATCATTATAGAATATTTGTTAGAGAAACTTGCCAAAGATTAAAGTTCTGAATAAAATTTGTTGAATGAAAACTTTCCAAAGAGAAAGTTTTCAAAGACCAAAATATTGAAGGGAAAGTTCCCTAATAAAAGTTATCAAATGAAAGATACCGAATGAAATTTTATAAATAAATGGATATGAAGAATATTTTATAGACACAAAAGTTCCCAAAGAAAATATTTTGCCTAAATTTCCTAAGCAAAATGTTCCTGAAGACCAAAATGTTGAATAATGATAATTCTAAAGACCTATCATACATAGTAAGCTTCCAAAATTTTCACTAATAGATTAGTTCCATTAAGTCATTCTAATGAAAATGGGTTGCAAGAGGAAAATAGATGTAACAAAAGTAATTTAAGGCAAAAATCCCATAAATTTCCATAGATAATAAGATAGGATAAACATGCATGTACATCCTTATAATGAACAAGCCTTCTAAAAACAAAGGGGTCCCCACTTGCCCATTAATAATGTAAGGTTGGGTGTATTCAATACAATAGTATAATTTAAATGACAAAGATAAGTATCAAGATAGAAAAGGGTTAATTATCCACCCCTTTAATTTCCCATCCAAATAAGTACCTCAATTCCACTACTAATGATTACTCCACCTCTTACCTTTATAAATCCTAGCCAACCTGAAGAATAAGTGGAACTCATTATACCTCAATGGGTTATGTATTTATAGATATAGATAGATAATAGACAACATATGGTCCTTAAATATCTACCCAAAGTCTACACCCATTTTGATAAGAAAAATGGAACAATTTAGAGGTTGAGAAAGAGGAAATTAGTGAACACTATCACAAGGGAAGAAATAGTGCTAGAATAAAGAGAAAACATGTTCCCCTTCACCAAAAATCCTAAAAGGAGTCTTAATGATAAAGTATTTTTTTTCTTTCATGGATTTAGCTAGGGAAGACATGAAATAAATGTATAAATTTCAAGAACAAGAAAAACATAATCATTTTGAGAGAAAAAACATTCATTCTCCCTAAGAAATTATGGACATTATCCAAAGTGTAGCCATTAGTTTTTACAACACTTTAAATATAATCCCATTATGTATGAGTGAATCTTATCTTGAAAGGGTAAAAGTGATAAAAATTTGACACCAATTGAAACCATTGTAACAAGACTCAAATTTTTAGTTTAGTGCATGATAAATAGTGCATATAATCACTCAAACCTGATGTCTAGCTAGGACATAACATGGGATTCGAATTATATGATTTTAAAGAGAGATAATGCCTTTAATTATTATACATAGATGAAAGATTTGATATAAAAATTCATAGGCTAAGAAAGGGAGGCCTTAGAGATATTAAAAGATATGATGGTCACATATGTGATAAACTCCATTGAGGAATTGGTAAATAGGCTGAATTTAGAATCGATTCTTAAAGAAGTCATAGATAGCTTCAAGAAGGAATTTGAAGGAACTATTTATAAAACTAATTAATAAATTAACTAATCAATTCTTTCAAAGATAGAGTAACTAAGGCTGAAGCCCTTAGAGTAGGGTCTAAGGCTTGTGAAAATGAGTGTGTAAGGTTTATGAGAGAATATATAAAAATATTTAAGCCTTTTATTATTATTATTTATTTATCAATAAATAATTTAAATTTGCTTATGCATTATTTGAGAAGCTCAAGGCTAAATAAGAGGCTCCTAGGTCAACAATAACTATTAACACGTCAACACAAGGCCCCCAATTCTTTGGATATATAGTAATGCATACTACAATGGACTATTTTTTATTCCTTAAGGGACCACAATAGATACCATAATTACTTTAGTTTAAACCTTTTTCATGCAAATTTTTTCCTCTACTAGTGGTGCCACATCATCACCACCTTATATATGTGTGTGTGTATGTATTTTCATGTTTACAATCAAGTTGGGACTAGTGGTCCTAAATTTATTGTCATATATGTATTATATTTTGGGTGATGAATCTTATTTATATACACACTTTTCATTCATGCATGTTATGTATGAGCTTTTACACATGATACTATAATTAAAAATTCAAAATTATAATTCACTTGGAGGATGAGGCATCCCTTCCTGAAGCCTATATATATTTTTTATCCTCCCAATTCCAAATGGAGGATAAATTTGACTATTAAGATTAATAAGAAATTCTAAGGATTATTTTATAATTAGTTTTAATGTGCAAATCTTATTCTTCTCCAAATTTGTGAGTTTTTTAAGAAGTTATGTTAATCTGAGATCTTAGTCTTTTATTTGTGCATGCATATTATTTACAATTATTCATATCATGTAGTAGCTAATTTGAATGATTTTATATAATAATCATAATCTCCCTTTGCACATGTGCAATTATAATATCATAAACATAGTAACCATTTATTATGTGAACTAAAGTTCATTGTATTCTTCTTTCCTTAGACTTTTAACTATGTTTTATTATTTATGTGCTAATAGTAGCTTATATTAAGCATTGGTTCCTAGCTATTTATTTAACCCCTAGTTCAATATCTAGATTAGAAGGGTTTCATCTTGTTTTATTCACAAACCTTCTTCTCTACCCTAACCTTATTTATTTTTGAGTTTATTTTTATCCTACCCTCCTTATGTTAGAATTATCATCAATCCACCCATCTCATTTAGGTTTAGATTAACATCACATCCAAACCATCTGAGGTGAACAATTATTCCACTCACCATTATTCCACCACTAGGTTGTTTATAAAACCCATTACCCTATAATCATGAATTATAGTGTGTTTCTTCACCAATCCTAAAATGTTAGAAGCTACCTCATAAGGTTATTTGATATGCATAAATATCACATCAAAATAATTTATTTAGAAATAGAAAGTGGGAATGTTTCTTTGAAAATATCACTTGAGTTGAATTGGATATACCCATAACAATAATAAGGTCCACCTCAGATATCAACATATTATTCCCAGCTTTAAAAATCCATAGAAAAGTGAGGTTAGATAGAGTTTCTTTAAGAGGACCCCAGGCTCAATCATATTCCCCTAATATATGACCCCATATTCTTCTATATCTAATGGCCCTAGCTAGGTTAGTCAGTTTTATTAGTTTTGTTCCCAAAGATTTAAATGATCCACATAGAAACCATGAAAAGTATCTTCCTTCTTTTTCTCCCTTGAGAGGAAAGACTATTGAATAACATGTAAAGGCTTACAAAACCACCCTAGGGATACTAAATGTAACCCATGAAGACATTTCATGCCAAAATTTTCATTTTTACCTTATAGGATGTTACTTATGATTAGTTTTTTGATCTCTTAGAAGACTCAATTACCTCTTAAAATCAAAATAATTTTTTAGACAATTTGTACAAGCTACTATCCCAAGTGTCATATACTAGCACTTTACAAGTAAGAGAAAATAACCCAATGAATTAATTAGAACATTTAATGCAAGATCCCAAAATATGTATATCTAATTAGAAATTGCTTATAAACCCAATGAGGCATTAACCCTTTAGATATAAAATAATGATTTAGATTATATGACATTTTTTTCTCTACAAAGTGCCCAATATCAATATATTACCTTTGGCTTATAATAAAGCTATTAATATTGATAGGAAATTGAATCCACAACTATAAGTCTTAGAACCACTCAATATTGGTCCTAATTTTCCATACTTAAATCCTATTCTAAAGGGTAATTAAAATGTTGTGTCTCAAAATAATAGCTAGGTGTACACCCAATTACCTTTATCCCATGCTCCACCTCACCATCACCTCAGCTTCCTGAACAATCTTATGTCTACATCTAACCATCAAAATTTGAAACAATATTTGATACCAGCTACTACATATGATATTGTTGTTGATTTTACAAAGGTATAATTTGATGCCATATAGTGAATGGTATAAAATTTGAGTAATGAGTTATTAAGCATGTAAAAGTGAATTGGAAATACCACATGATAGAACACTATTCCAATTTTTTCAATTATATATATAATAGGCCTTTCAATAGATATAACAATAACGTAAAATAGAAGCTACCCAACAAGGTGCCTGAGATAACCATCCTAGAAGTATCACTCCCCAACTAGTATTGAGTCCATAACATAATGCATCATGGTGAGCTATATTGCATAGATTTCTACACTATCTTTGAGATCTTTAGATAATAAATGAAAAAATAGGAAAGCTTTACAAATCAGCCAGATCCATATTCTTCCACTACTCTAGGTCCTTCCATCACATCAATGGTCTTTGAAAAATATGACTTCTCATTCCCGATGGAAGATTAAAATGAATCTAAAGATAATAAAGATGAAATTCATGTCTTTCATTAGTTCCATAGAAATAACTATAATTTATGGAATAAATATCCTACTACTACTTCGATTCCCCCAAATATTAGTATTACTACTCCTCTATATCCTATGTCCAATAATGATCTACCTCCTCCAAAAGGGAATGATTGGTTACAAAGTGCAGAGATGTAGAACAAGGTAGGGTATAATATTGTTAAAGATATAAAGAAGATCAATGTGAATATTAATATTAATATTTATGAGCTAGCTCAGATCACTAAACAAAGAGATTTGTTATTAAAATCCTTAAATAGAAGATCATATATTAACATATATATTTGATTCATCAACATTTCTGATGCTTACAAATTATTATTGAGTTGGCATTGGTCAAATGAATTAAATGGATACATGACTATAGACTTCTCACACATGTGGATGCCTTAGAAATGGGTATCCAATCAAATATGAGTAGACTAATAACCAAATATGAAGTACCTAATCACATTGTATAATTCCAATAATGAGAAGGTCAACTTTGCATCCTCACATATATGTGTATACATGTTCAATACCAAACAAGAATCTCATGAATAAGAATTAGAAGGTCCTTCCCAATTATGGGCTCTCTATTTCAACAAAGCCAAATAAAATCAAGGTTTAGGTGTTGGCATAGATCTTATCAACCTAAATGGGAAATAATATCTATCCACATATAGGTTGTACTTACCTTGAAACAATAATTAAGTCAAGTATGAAGCTCTAATATTTGTTCTATAATTTTCATTGAAACATAACACCAATTAGTTATATATATTTAGTGATTCATATTTAGTGGTTTACTAGATCAAAAATAAATACTAATATAAACACCAAGTGTGGGATTTGATCAAATGTTTCAAAGCATTCTACATTAACATCATTCTAAGGTAAGAAAATTAAACAACAAATTTACCAGCAATTTCAACTACCAACATAACACCATTCCAAGAATCCAAACATATTTTAGATCTAGTTCCTTACCCTTCTATCCTAGATAACTTGGAAAAATTCAAGGTACTTTATGATGATTATTATATTATATAATTTATGAATAGTTTTAGATATTTTAATCTTAGATAATATATGAAAAGTATGTTGAACCCATGAATATGAAATATGAAATACCTAGGAGAGGATGGTGTCTTAGGGATAAAAGATAAATACATTCCTATGGGGATGATCTCTTTAGAGTAAGATTTTGATGTGGATCCATAAGATTAAAAGTATAAATAGCTTAAAGAAACTAAATTTAATTTTGTCAAAGAGAATATGGGAACTAAAAAATAACTCTAGTATGTGAATATTGGTTTCAATTACACTAAAAATAAGAAATAAAAGTTGAAAGGTTTGATGATAAAATACAAATATGTGATTTCTTGGACATATTAAGATCTAAAGGTCTTTCACCCCAAGGACATCACACATATTATTCCAGTAAATATATAACACAATACCTTTAGGTAATGACAAAGGACAATAAATCTAGTTCTATAACCTCTCATCTAAATATAAGTTTAAAAACTATTGGATGCCAAGATTTTTTTTCTAATCAAGCATTCTACTTGGGTGGCCAACCTAGCACCAGTCAGGAATAATAATGGATAAATAGAAGTTATGTTTTGACTTTATAAATTTGAACTAAGAATAAAAAATGATAATATCCTCTACCATCCTTGGGTTAGATAATAAAAATGATCAATATATCTGAGTGGTGCCCTTGGATGGATTCTTAGGCTATAATCAAGTGTTGGTAAAAGTATAGGATAGAATGAAGACTACCTTTACCACCAAATGGGTTCGTTTTACATATAAAAAATTGCCTTTTGGGTTAATAAATGTAGTATCTAAATTCCAATGAGCTATGGAATTTTTGTTTCAAAGACTTTTTGGCAAGTGCATCATCATTTATATGGATGACCTAATAGTTTTTCCAAAAGATAGAGATGATCATGCAGACCATCTATAGAAAGTATTTGATAGATGTAGGAGATATGAAGTATCAATCATTATAAATAATAGTATCTTCTACGTCACTGAAGGAAATTTTTTATGCCATGTCATTACCAAATATGGGATTTCCATTAACCCAAAATAAATCTAGGCCATTTATAAGTTGACACATCCTAACAACAAAAAAAAGTTGAAGTATTTCTTTGGAAAGATAAAATTTGTAAGGAAATTTATTTTGGGGTTTATAGAGATTGTCAAACTAATAAATGATATGTTAAATCAAGATGCTAAAATATAATAGACAACTAAATCCACAAACAAAATTTACGGCTCCAGTTCTGATCAGCCTATACTTCACTAAGGATTTATTCATTTATGCATTTTTTCAAAGCACACTATAAAAGTTATACTCACACAAAAGGTAGATGAAAATGAAAATATAATTTCCTTCATGATTAATAACATAAAATATATATATATTTAAGGTATTAATTGATAATTAAGTAGATATATACACTAATCAAAGCTATCAATAAGTTTAGACATTACATTCTAAGGAATAAGACACATGCCATGGTTATATATCTAATAGTCAACCTAGAATATGTAAAGTTAAGGTATTCAATGATAGATAAGTAGATATATGCACTAATAAAATCTATGAAGAATTTTAGACATTAAATTATAAGGAATAAAACACATGCCATTTTTCTAGATCTAACTTAGCTAAAATGAATTGGGCAAAAGAAGAAGTAAGTAGATGGAAAAACTAGAGGAGTTTGATTTTGAAATCAAAATAATTAAGATGGTGTGATGCCAAGGGAATAATTCAATTCATGACTAATACTAATCCATTCATTTACATTAAATAGATAAATGAGACTCAATTGTTTGGTGGTGAATGTTATGCCCACATCATCCACTACTTACATATCGGTATTGTTGACCAAATTTGACCCCAAGTCAAATTTGGGTCACTGTATATAGTTTTATCTTTAATATAGGTGTCTTATGTTTGTCATGGTCTTTTCATGGTCTTGAGTATCCTTATATAGTCCCATATGGTCATGTGTTTCCTTTTATCATTGTCCAAGTTCTGACCTTAGGTTCACTTGTTTAGTTTTATGGTCAAGTACATGGTCAAAGGTATATTATGGTCTAAATTAACTTTTAAACGTTTATTATATGTGATTTATATCATATTATCATGCTCTAACCTTTTTTAGCTCCTACTTTCAAAAAATCACCTCTTGGACACCTTATATCCTATGTAGAAGAGGTAGAAGTACCATTTCAAGAGGATAACATTTGAAAGGATTAAAAATTCACCTGGTGTTAAAGGTTGGCTAGATAATGTTCAATATTAGTTAGGGTCTAATAAAACCTATAGTTCAACTCCTAATCTTGGAAAAAACACTTTTCAAGCACTTATATGTCCTTCTAATATAAATTTTCAATTTAAAATGGTTTTTAAGTGACCCTTTGGCTCCCTAAGACCATTTTACATATTTTTAACAAATTTAATTTCAAAATGACACTCTAGACTACTTTTCTCCTCCACCACTACCTTCATAAGCTTGACAGGCAAATTTGCATTGAATAGTATGGACATGTGTGTGTGTGTGTGTGTGTGTGTGAGAGAGAGAGAGAGAGAGAGAGAGAGAGAGAGAGAGAGAGAGAGAGAGAGAGAGAGAGAGAGAGAGAGAGAGAGAGAGAGAGAGAGAGAGAGAGAGAGAGAGAGAGAGAGAGAGAGAGAGAGAGAGAGAGAGAGAGAGAGAGAGAGAGAGAGAGAGAGAGAGAGGAGCTAAAATTTTGGAAATTGTTAGGGTTCCAAGTAAGATTGAAATAAGTGTAATTATTTTGCATATTTTTGTATTATTCTTTATAACAATTACTAATAGTGAAAGCAAGTCACTATGGCCCATCCATCTGAAAGGGGTCTATTCTTATATCAATTTCTCCAATTTATAAATCAATAGAGAGGAATAATTTTTATGGTTGTTTATAGAGTTAATTTACCTCCCTATAATGTTGTTTTCATTATACAAATAATCTCCATGAGGTGCTTTAACTTGGAATAAGAATGTCTTAGTGTACAGGCTATTTCAATGGGTTCTGATACAAGTCTCTATTTTATATTCATGGTAGTGATTCTCATAGGGTTATAATGTTTATTTTTTCATTTAAAAACCCTAATTTTAATGTTTTCATTATTATTTTCTCTCATATGTCTTTTTTCTGTGATCTTCAAGTATACTTGCTTTAGGGAAAATGATTTATGTTTAGATAATCCAATGGAGGTTTGAAGTTCTAATTTAGTTCAAATACTAGTAACATACCATAGTGTGAGGTTCTCAAGATCATATTTTATATGTTGAATCATGAAAGGTTCAATATGGTAATCTATGCACACCTTTCAATAAGAAGTCAGTTGTCTCCTCCATAGACATGTTGTATGAACTATTGAGTGTATGGAAGATGTTCATTGATCATGAAGAGGCTTGATGTATCTCTTCATGCCTTCATATGTATTCACTAATTTTATCAAGTTTAATAGAGGCTCCAATTTATTACACACAAGGACTATAGGGTGAGTTTGAGATGATAACAAGCATCGTCATGAAGCCTTTTGGACCATTGAGAAGTGTTTAGAAGGTATGAAGTTGTGTAAAATGTCAAGAATTCAAGGAGATTAAGAGGATCCCTAAATCAAGTAATAGAGACCTACAAGCCTTGAGTGTGTAGGTCCTCATTTGGACTAATATCAACATTCAATCCACATAAATAAAACTGAGCATGAATCCTTAAATCCTATGAATATATATATGGTGTTACAAACCCTCAAATAAATTATTATTCCACTCTCAATTCAAAGACAAAATTAGGATTGAGTAGGCATTCAAAATCCCACCTACATTACCTTGTACATGAGAGACAAGGACAAGTCTAGTGAAGGATGGGACAGAGCATGTATGCTTAAAAGTTTGAACTCACTTGGAGTTCAAAATAGGTTCAAATCCATGTATAAGATTATCAGTGAGAGGTTATGGACTCAAACTCTCACACATAGTCCTAACACTAAAAAGGAGAACTATATGCCTACCTAATAGACCATATTGACTTAAAACCTAAGAGAGCAGGGGTATTTAAGAGAATTTTGATCCTAACTAGGACCTAAATTTAGGATCAAGATAATTAAAAAGGATAATAAGTTATTATGTTGGCCTATTTTCAAGATAAGAAAATTTGGCAGAGTATGTATGATCAAATTTTTTTGAACCTAACTACTAGAGAAATTAATCTCATAAAATATTGAATAAGATCACTGAGGGAAGTTAGTATATGAGGTTTAAAAACCTTATACATAGTCAAATGACACCTATAGCTATGCATGGTACCTTGTACAGATGGGAGCAAGGAAAAGATTATTTGATAGAGCCAAGAAGTTTCTAGACTATACACATATAGTGGAATGAGTTAATTTTTGTTTTGGAATCTTAAATATTCATGGTATGGGATATAAATTAGTTCCAAATCCCAACACATAGTCAATAGACCTAATAGGTACCTACAGGTGACTACATAAGAAGTGAACATGTAACAAGGACAAGAGTAAAGAGATAGAGGTGTTGAAAAAGGTTTTAACACAATCAGGGGCCATAACCAAGTTCATGGTACCAAATGAAGATAAATTAATAAGATAAAGTCCTAGAATCACCTTATACAATCCATACTCTAAATGCCACCTATAGGCATACATGAATAGACTAGTTCATAAATAATTGAAGAACAAAGGATTTTGAGAGGTTTCTAAGGTATATCCCAATAATTAATATGATCATAGGGTAATTTTGAGACAAAAATAAATGACTATAAGTAAAGTAAAGACTGATCAAACCTAGGTTTCTATAACCACATACATAGTCATCTCAAGAACATTGTACACAGTCAGATCATACAACTAGTCTTAAGGGAAAT
This sequence comes from Torreya grandis, assembly GCA_037957365.1. NCBI lineage: Eukaryota > Viridiplantae > Streptophyta > Pinopsida > Cupressales > Taxaceae > Torreya > Torreya grandis. The sequence continues at coordinate 727,004 of JARHVA010002799.1, read as the reverse complement.
TAGTGTTTTAGGGCCTCTAAATTCATGGAAGTTCTTTGAATTTTGGAAAAAAATGTTTTTTTTTTAATTTTAATTATACTTCCATTTTCTAATTTAGGTCAGACAAATAGTGGAATTACTCATTGTTTTGTATCAGACCTTGCCCATTCTTTAGGCAAGGGGTATTCAAGAGACTTGGGGGTCTACTTGAGCTTAAAGGGAATGAAACAAGTTTATAGATATCATTGAGGGAATATTAGGTAGTGAAATTTCATATCTTATGTTTCCATACACCTACAATATATACTCAAACTCAATTTTCCATCTAAGTACCCTTGAGGGCTAGTAAAAAGGAAATAGCTCTTAAACCCCAACACCCTGACAAGTGTACCCTAAGCATACAAGGGGTAATGAAGACTTAAAAGGAATGTAAAATAATTTATATGGGTTTATCATAGTTTTTTAAACTCTTATATAAATATACTAAGGTTTTGAGACCCAAAACTCAAAATACACCTATCTCATGCTCAAGAATCATTAAGTAAGCCACCCCAAGAACAAATTCAAATGATCATACCATTAACTAATATTTACATGGGATTATAATAATTTTTTAATAGTTTTAGGGATAAAATAATAATTTTTTCCAATTGGAATTATGCCATTTAATGATCTTTTCTTTATGAATAATCGTTAAGACCCCAAACTGGTCTTAAACCTTGATAATGACCAATCATGGGAAAAAGAGGTCAAAATCACATATTATGACATATTTTTATCTTAAAACATATTTTATTTTGTTTATTAATAAAATTAGGCTACCTCCATGAAATTTTATGCTATTTCACTTGTACAGGTTGGTACAAATGCCCTATTTTTTCATATTTTTTTTGTGCTTTTAAGGTATTCTAAGAAGGGAAAAGACTCAAATTTATGGGATGAGGTCATTTTGGAATTATTTTATCCATTAAAGTTAAAAAAATTTCATATGATAATTTTTAGATGACCAAACTAGGCCTAGTTTTCAAGGTAGTCTCAAACAGGCTCAAAATGAGACTAGGTGGTAAGGCCATTTCTTGGTTTGTATACGTCCACAAGGTATTAGGACCCAAAATTTGGAATGGAGTTCTTTTATGTAGTACTTAAAGTGAATAAAACTATTTTTTTTGATTTCAAATGTTTTTAATAATTATGGATCAAGAAAATAGGGTCTAAAGCAAGGAGGCCTAATTGAGGCCTAATTCAAGAGAGAGAAAGGCAAAAAAATGGGTTTCCATTTGGATTAAGAAGATTAAATTTGGCATGGATATATAAGGACATATATATTACTATAATGTTCTATTATTTTTTCATGATCATCCATACAAATCCCACAAAAGGATATTTATAGAAAAAAAAAGATTACAAGGAAACTAGGCTTATTGAAGGCTCAAGGAGTAAAACAAGTTCTTGGGAGTTGTTAAAAGACCTAAAATGGTTTGTTTCAGACCTTAAAACAGATTATAATACCATTAATTATTTTTTAATGAGATTAATAATATTCACTTGAGTTTTAGGCCACTTAGACCAATCTAGGTGTGGGAAATGAAGAGTTAAAAGACACCTATGCACATAACTGATGGAATAGAAGGTCAGAGGAGTTTTAAAAGACATGTAAGATGTCCCATGATTTTTTTAATATAATTTCATGGAAAATTAATTATTTTATTCTCCATTTATCACTCCTTTCATGTAAAGAAAGTCAATTTCTAAGATGTTAGTCAAGTTGTCAAGGAAGTTTGTAACCCCTATGTTACTTAGAAAGTTGGAGTTGATTCAAGAGTGAGACACATGGACTAAGAGGTATATTAGACTATATCATATCTCCTCTTATTTTTTTAACTCTCATGGATGATTGTCCATCTTATTTAACCACCCATCCTTATCTATATGAGCAACCAATTTAGCTAAGTTTGTAAGATCCACACCTAGTATGTCAAAGCCTTGATGGTTTGAATACTATATTTTCCTTTTAATAAATATTTAAAATTTATTTTTAAGCTCATAATTCTTGTCTAAGTATGTGAATTAGTGCATAATGGAATAATAAATGATAATCATCTATCTTTATGTTATCTTTACTCTTTCATGTTTGGTGCAAGTAACATGATTTATAAAAGGTCACATGAAGTTTATTTAGTGTATTTGTCTATCTCTAAGTGTAATTAATAGAATTAATGTCTATAATCATACCTTTTATTAATTCACCTTGAGAAGTGTAGTGTATATCACCTTAATATTTGAAAAACTTATGTTAGAGCAATCTAGGATGTTGAAGCTAGCATTGTGAGTCATATTTCATAGTGAAAGTTTATGGTAGTCTTGTGGAGATAAATTTGGTGAATCACCTCATTATAATAGGTTAATTTCATGTTCCTTCTATCTATTTTCATTCCAACCAAGTAATTAGTATAGATGATAAAATATCAAAGACATATCGAGGGAGCTATCCCTTTAAATCTAAAGGTTAACCTATGCTATAGGCAACCCATAGACATAGAGGTAATCAAATGTTTAACTAAATTTGGATAAGGCTTGAACAACCTCTCCAAGGATGTGAAATTGAGTGATAATAGGTAAATGTCCCCTTGGGATAAATAGAGATTAGAGGTAATCCATTAGGTTCAAATAATCTAATTATATGATAAAAAGGGAGTTTTATACTAGAATAATTATGAAGTAATCTGCTGAATAGGTTCTCTTTGCAAACTTTCAACTTGTAACTCTTTACCAAATACACTATGTTCTTGACCCTTCTTCTAGACCTGGTTTGGCTATGTTCTTAATGGTATGATAAAATTATAGTGATTTTTAAGAAACTAATATCCTTTATGAGTACCCTCTATTGTAAAATACCAATGATCCAAATTTCAAGACAAAATTCCATCTTTTGGTCCACTTTCAAAGTATCAGTCTCCCTAATTAGGCCTCCTCAAGCCTAGAAACAAGACAATCAATAGAATACCATATAGGAAAGTCTTTACACACCTATAATTTTTTTATTCACTTCAATTACATAAATTAGGTCCAAAATATAAAAAATTAGTAATTTTTTGGATGGTTAGAATGTGTTATAAAGCACAAACCCTAGATTAGAGCTTTTTGAAAATTGAGACAGCTTGAGAGCATAAAATATTCAAATGGGAACATTTGGTTTAGTTTCAAAGGATAAAACCAATATAACTAGGTCTATTTTAACATTGGAAAACTATCTTAATCATTTTATAATGTTGATAAATCTTATTTTCAAGTTAACCAGATCTACCACCATGATTGTGTATAAAAGTTAACCATCTATAGGCTTGTGTTAAAAGAAATTAAAAAATATATAAATAAAAACAACTCAAATAGTTTATAGTATTTTAAGAAAATGAAATAAATTTAATTTGAATCACCAAGCACTTCTCCTTCAATTTTTAGCTACTTCCTTCATGTAGCTCAATCACCAATTCACTTTGTCAAGCATATCTCAGAATGCAGGGTTTCCAAACCTGTTACTAAGCAACAAGAAACTTTTTGAGTCATATCCATAAGAAAATACTCCTTAATAATCAATAATAGTGGTATAAATATGGAGATACATCATCTAATTGAATCAAAATTCATACATTTAAAAAGTTCACACATAAGCCATAACCAAAGGATTCCCAAAATAGGGTTTGTCTGCCAATATTATAGCATGTTAAATGAGTGGATTGTCAATATTAGAATTCATAAACTCAAGGCACATCCAGTATCCTTCATAGTTATATATAAGTATTAACCAATTCCATTTATCATTACACTTGATACTTAGAGTTTGCAATATAATCAAAACTCAGAAAACAAGGGTCTCACACAAATCTTGAACAGGCTACATTTTCTCTTCCTCCTTCAAATATTGTCTTCAATTATACATGAATAACTAAATCAATAAAAAATATTCATATTTTTTATTAAAAATAACCAAGTGTAAGTACCTCCAAGAGGTTTTCCAATGGTTATGAGACAAGTTTGAAAAGGGTGACTAGCACCAATGTTGCTTCCTAAGGCTATAGTACTTTTGGTCCTTGTTAAGGATTTAAGGCACCTTAAAAACAAATTTTAAACATGTTGTCAAACTTTATCATACCTTATCATATACTTCAAGTCCTAAACACACATTACTAATTCAATTTTTTAAACTTTCAAGTTTTTGTAAGAAACCTATATTTGAAAATTTAAACTAACTAATGCACTTTTAAACTATCAAATTGATTCCTAAGCTTTTTTGTGACCTTATAAGTTAATACAAAGCATTATTATATCTATATTAATGCATCAAACAAAAAATTTGAAAAATTATTTCCCTAAGAGTGATGCTCCTACATCATACTCTCAGGGAAGGAAAAGAGAAATCATGGGATACTACCCATGAGTGCTTCTAGAGTACTTCCTCACTTTAGTATGTCATGCTTAGTCATCCACATGGCATCCTCTACTAGATAGTTTTTCCACTTAACTATATACTTGAAATACTACTTGTCTCTGGTCCTTTTAGTCACTTGTTTATCCAATATACATTCTAGTTCCTCTATCTTGGCCTTAGGCAACTATTGTGCCCAATCTAGGCCTATTGTAGTTGATTCATCTATTATGTTTTATACTTCATCTCCTTATTTTTAATAATACAAATCTGATACATAGAAAATAGGTGAAATTCCAACTCCACTAGGCAACTCCATTTCATATGCATTGTTGGAAAACTTCCTCAAAATCTTGTAAGGACCTATCTTCTTCATTTTTACCTTATTATATTCAACTTTTGAAAACATTTCCTTCCTTATATGAGCTAGTAATAAGTCCCAAATTTGTAAATTCACTTCTCTCCTACTCAAATCTGCATGCTTCTTATACTTGTCAACACTAGACTCTAAATACTTCCTCACTTGTTCATGCTCATCTTTCATTGCCATTGCAAACTCCTCACCTTCAACACTTATTTTATCCATATGTTTGATATATTTAATGTCAAATACACCTATTGTCTTCATGCCATAGACTACCTAGAATGGGCTCATACCAATGCTCATATTGCTATAATCATTATAATCAAACTCTTCTTGAGACAACACAAGATCCCACTACTTGGGATGGTCCTTAAATAAACACATCAACAAGTTTCTTAGGCTTTTAGTCACCACTTCAATTTTCCCATCCATTTGAGGATGGTAAGATGAATTGAAACTTAATTTAGTGACTAGATTCTTCAAAAATTCCCTCTAAAAGTGACCAAAAAACTTGGTGTCCCTGTTAGAAACAATGTTCATAGGCAATCCATGAAGCCTCATAACCTCATTGAATAATAAATTATCCACATGCATTGAATCATTAGTAGTTATATATGGTATAAAATGAGACATTTTAGAGAATCTATCAATAACTACAAAAATGAAATTAAAAATCTTTTGTGTTCTAGTCAATCCCATCACAAAATCCATACTAATGGATTCCCAAGGCTTATGTGTAACTAGTAGGGGATGATACAAACCTACATTAGTTCTCTTTCCCTTGGCTAATTGACAAATTTTACACCTTTCCACATACCTTCATACTCTAGCTTTCATTCTAAGCCAATAGTAGTGCCTAGTGAGCAATTCCAATGTTTTGTCAAGTCAAAAATGGTTTGTCCTACTTCCACTATGATTCTCTTGAATCATATTTACTCTTATTAATATCTTTGGTACACACAACTTTACTCCCTTGAATAACAATCCATCTTAAAGTATATAATCAAATCATATCCACTTGTTGAGTGTACTTGGGTGCTCGCATGAATGATATGCTTATTTGAAATCCTCATCATTCTCATACAAATATTTGAGTGCCTCAATGCTAACACTCTCTAAATATATTTCATGTACCAATAAGACCCTCCTACTCAATGCATCTACCACTTTATTGCTTTATCCTTATTTGTACTTGATGGTGAAAGTAAAGTTTTGTATGTACTCCACCCATTTGGCATGTCTTTAGTTCAACTTAGGGTGATTAGTTATGAACTGAAGTGTAAGGTTATCCATGTATACTATGAACTCCTTTATCATAAGTTAATGCCTCTATTTCTTCAAAGCTTTCACCATTGCATATAACTCCAAGTCATAAGATGAATACCTCTTCTTAGCATCATTCAAATTCTCACTGAAGTAAGCTTTAGATCTACCCTCGTGACTTATGACAACCCCTATGGCTAAACCACTTTCATCACATTCTATCTTTAATACTTTGTTGATATTTGACAATGCTCATATGGGTTGCTCCATGATTCTTTGCTTCAAGTATTGAATTTTTTTTTTGCCTTCTCATTACAAACAAATTTTTTCTTGTCTCCCTTGATGGTATCAATTATGGGAGAAAAAATTACTCTAAATTTTCTTATAAAATTCCTATATAAACTTTCCAAACCATGAAAACCTTTTACCTCTCCTACTATCCTAGGTTTTGGCTACTCCATGATTGCCTTCACCTTATTCTTATCCATTTTTAGCATGCATTATGAAAGTACAAACCCAAGGTACAATAGTTACCTTTTCATGAATTCACACCTCTTGAGGTTGATTAATAACCTCTCTTCTTGCAACCTTATTATCACCAACTCTAAATGATGAAGATATTCTTCCTTGCTTTGGTTGTAAATTACTATATCATCTAGGTAAACTACTACAAACTTTCCTATGAAATATTTCAAAAAATCATTCATTAATCTCATGAAAGTACTAGGTACATTAGTCAAACAAAATGACATGAACATCCATTATACAAACCTTCATTCATCTTAAAAGTTGTCTTCCACTCATCACCTTACCTAATCCTTATGGGTAGTATCCACTTTTGAGGTATATCTTGGAAAAGTAACTTGCTCCACTCAAGAAATCCATCAAATCCTCCATCTTAGGAAGTGGAAATCTATACCTGATAGTGATCTTATTGATAGATCTAGAATAAATTCACATCCTCCACTCACTTGCATTATTTGGCACAAACACTATGGGTACTGCACATCGGATCAATCTCTCTTTGATCATCCCTTTGTCAAGAAAATCTTGCACTTGTCTTTTGATCTCATTATTCTCTTGTGGGGTCATCTTGTATGAGTCCTTATTTGGTATACTTATTCCAGGTATAAATTTTATATGGTGTGTTATGTTACTAATTGGTGGTAATGTGTTAGGAATCTCATCAATAAATATATCAACATACCTCTCCAACATTTCTTGAATCTCTATGGGAAGCTCATTAATTTTAGTGGTTGCCATAACATTCCTAGTCTTGATGACCAAATCAAAGCCTATCTCTTCTTCATGCATGGCATTCAATAACTTATTTCTACTTACCATCATCACATGTAAACCAACATGTTGATCACCCTCTTCATCCATCAAGGGAAGAAAAGTGTAAATAAATCCATCCTTAATCAAATTATATATATTCTTTCTTCCATCATGAGTAGTTTATCTATCATATTTCCAAGGCCTTCCAAGAATCACATGGCATACATCCATAGGGATGACATTACAAAAAATCTTATCCTTGTATGTTCTAATTTGAAACTCTACCCAAATCTACTCATTAACCAAGAATTGTTGTCCCTTATTCAATCATGACACCTTATATTGAGTCTGGTGAGGTAATTTCTTTAGCCCAAGCTTGTTAACCATTTCTACTGAAACGAGATTATCCATACTTCCTGAATCAATGACCATATTTCAAAACTTACCTTGGTATTTTTATGATGTCCAAAATAGGTTCTTCCTTTATGGTGGCTCCTTCTCCTTAGGTGGCTTGATTATCACCCTCCTCATGAGAAATGATTATACAACTTCAAGATATAACATTTGTGATGGGGAGAAAACACTCTCTTCCTCTCATCCTTGTGTAATCTAATATCTCTTTTCATTTATTGGGATTATTATTGGCTAGCATTCAGGGCACTCCCATTACTTATGACCAACATAATTGTTACACTTAAAACTCTTGCCTATAAATCCACTAGATCCTCTACCCCTTGATGAATATCCACCTCTATTTTAAGCTCTCTTAATTTTAAATGCACTTCTTAAACTTTTGGATTTCTCTTATGAATTACTTGATTCACTTTGAAGGTTTCTTTGTGATAAATTTCTTCCCCCTTGCTGTTGTCTACATCTAAAATATCTACCCCTTCCTTTATTCTTATGATTATGTCTCCTATTAAACTTATCTTCAACCTTGAGTGTAAATTGATAACACTCCTCTAGTGTTCTTTGGCTCACAAGTACTAATTCATCCTATAGCTTGTATCTTAACCCATTCAATTACCTTGAAAACATATATATATCATATTAAACATGACTAGACTTGACGGTTGGCTTATAAAATTCTTCTATATATGCATTCATACTCATGTCCTTCTGCTTCAAATTCTAGAATTGTCTAAACAAGTTTGTCTCATAATCACCAAATAAGAATTTTCCTTTTAGTTTAGAAACCATTATGTCCCAAGAAGTGATATTATTATTCCACTTCTTTCTTGTCTCATCTTATGTGAATTACCACCACAATGAAGCATGCCCCTTCAGGTTGGTTCTTGCAAACTCAACCTTCTTGTCATCAAGTACCTCCTCATACTCAAAGTATTTATCTAGTTCATTCACCCAATACATGAGTTCATCTCCATCAAGAAATCCTAAATAGGTGGGTAATTCCACCTTTAGTTTCTAACCTTGACTCATGATCACCTTCATGATCTTTTCTACAGCTTGATCTTTAGGTCCTTCAACCATCTCTTCTCCCTCTACTACCTCTTGGTCTTGTGGCTCATCTTCCCTATCACTCAAGTCCCCTGTTAGGAATCCTATTATTTGGTCTCTTTATATATATGTTAGGCTTGGATAAAATCTAAGACTAATGTATCTCAACTTTTCCAACACAACATATTGGTTCCCTTGATTTCTTGCTACACCTCCTCTATTTCTCCTAGGTGGCATTATGAACCTTGTGTAGGCAATCTGGTAAACAAGTATCTTTATTCTCTTTCCCAAAGAATATTCTCTCTCAAACCTATTCTTAGGTATCTAATGCTGGCTCTAATACTAAAATAATTCAGAGGTTCCCTTTGTAAACTTTCAACTTGTAACTCTTCAGCAAATACACTATGTTCTTGACCCTTCTTCTAGACCTGTTTTGACTATTTTCTTAATGGTACAAAAAATTTATAGTGGTTTACAAGAAAAAAATTACTTTTTTAGTACCCTCTATTGTAAAATACCTATGTTATAAATTTCAAGACATAATTCCACCTTTTTCTCCACTTTTAAAGCATTAGTCTCCCCTAATAAGACCTCGTCATGCCTAGAAACAATATAGTATAAGAAAGTTTTTACATACATGGAATTATTTTATTGACTTAAATTAATTAAATCAGGTATAAAATACAAAAAAATGGTAATTTTGGATAGTTGGAACATTTTATAAATAATAAACCCTAGATTAGGTCATTTTGAAAACTAAGACAACTCGAGAGCATAAAATATTCAATTGGGAATGTTTTATTTAGTTTAAAAGGATAAAAAAAATTTAACAGGTATATTTTAGCATGGGGAAAATATAAAAATCACTATATAATGTTTCTAAATCTTCTCTTCAATTTAACCAGATTTAAACCAGCTTAACTATGTATAAAAGTTAACCATCTACATGCTTACGCTAACGAAAAGTGAACAATCTATCAAGAAACACCACTCAAAGAGTTTATATTATTTTAGACACATTAAATAAATTTAATTTTACTAAATAATAAATTATCCTTTAATTTTTATCTACTTACTTCATGTAACTTCCTTCACGTAGCTCAGTCACCAATTTACTTTGTCAAGCCTATCTCAGAATGCAGGGTTTCCAAACCTATTACTAAGAAACAAGAAACTTATGAGTCATATCCACAATAAAATACTCCATAGGAATAAATAAAAAAAGTGGTATACATATGGAGATAAATTTCCTAATTGAATTAAAATTCATTCATTTTAAAATGTTTACACACATAGGCCATAACCAAAATATTCCCAAAATGGGGTCTGTCTGCTAGTATTATAGCATGTTACATGAATGGATTGTCAATATTGGATTTTATAAACTCAAGGCACATCAATAATACTTAATAATTATTAACCAATTCTATTTATCATTACACCTAATACTTAGAGTCTGCAATACAATCAAAACTTAGAAAATAGGGGTCTCACACAAATCTTAAATAGGGTATATTTTCTCTTCCTCATTCAAATATTGTCTTCAATTCTACATGAATAATTGACTCCATTAAAAAAAAATCATCTTTTTTATGAAAAACAATCAATTTTAACTACCTCCAAGAGGTTTTCTAATGGTTATGAGATAAGTTTGAAAAGGGTGACTAACACCAATGTTGCTTCCAAAGGCTATAATACATTTGGTCCTTATTAAGGATTTAATGCACCTTAAAAACACATTTCAAACCTATTTTCAAACCTTATGAGACCTTATAATATCATATTATTACTAAACACACACTAGTAATTCAATTTTTAAAACTTTCAAGTTTTGGAGGGAAACCTATAGCTGAAAACTTAAACTAGAAAATGCACTTTTAAACTATAAAATTGATTCCTAAGATTTTTTGGACATCATAATGTAATCTAAAGTATTATTATAACTATATGGATGCATCAAATGATTTTTTTTCAAAATCAATTCCCTAAGAGTGATGTTCATGCATCAACATCTATTTGAGGTGTGTTTCAAAAGAGTAATCTACAGACATTATGGATGATATACATCTAGAGATAGATAATGGACATCCCTCAAGTAATGAAAAAACTTATAATATCTTGAAAATGGGATATTAATGGCCTATAGTTTTCAAATATGCCCACTATCATGTCAGGACCTTCCATGAATGTCAAGTGTTTGGAAAGAGGGAAGTACATGCTACCATGCCTTTTCAACCAGTCATTGAGGGATGTTATTTCACTCAATGGGGTTTTTAATTAATTAGGGTGATTAAGCTAAATTACTCAGCAAAGTATAAATTCATCCTAATAGCCATTGACTATTGCACTAGATAGAAATACATTGTGGCCACTAATAATTCTAAAGAAGTGTATGTTATCAATTTATTGTAAGAAAATATACTGACTAGGTTTGAAATTCTAATATTTTTAATGTTTGATAATGGTCTAACCTTTTAATCTATAAAATTTACTAAGTGAGCCTATAACAACCAAATTACAATCAAGTTCTCTTAAAATTACTAGCCATAAGAGAATGTAGTTGTTTAATCTACTACTAAGAATATAATAGATATTGTCAAGAAGTTTCCATGAGATAAACTAAGAGAATGGAATATTATACTAAAGTGTATACTATGGGTAGACAAAACAAGACATAAGCAAGCCTTTAAGGCTTCACCTTTTAGTTAGTGTATGAACAAAAATTAGTTTTCCCCATCACTCTTAAAGTACAAACATATCAATTTATGTAATAGTACATGGGAGAGGATGAATTAATTTAGTCTAAATTAATTGACATAGTCCAAATGGAAGATGCATGAACTAAAGCACTACATAGCTTCAATAAGCACCAAGACATTGTCAAAATGTGGTTTGATAAAAGGTCCAAAAGTAAGGCTTTCAAGATTTCAAACATATTTATTTTATGGGATAAATCACATGAAAATAAGGTGCAACATGATAACTTCACTCCTTTATGGATTTTCCCATTTCAAATATATAAAATTATAAACAACAATGCCTTCCACTTGAATGACCTCTAAGGTAATGACCTTGATTTTCCAATTAATGGATATTTTTTGAAACATTATTCTAGGTTTGCTCCAATTGGAGACATTTATGAATGACTATAAGTGAATATGTAGATGTATGATTATATTAGGTCTCATGTTTTCCTAGATTAATTTTTCCAACTTTTCTAGATTATCTTCTTATTTTTAGCATTTGCTTTTGTAGTTAGTTATTGTGCTTACATATTAGTTAAATTAAACTATAGAACAATCCAGTCAATTTCGTATGTTGGGGACATGAAAGACCTATAAAAAACAATGGGATGGTATGAAAATAAATGCAATTGACATTCACTAGGATTTATTCTATTAGTGCTCAAGGTTATGGGATTGATGGTATGTGATATGACTAAATTAAGTTATACCTAAATTGAGTGATTTTATTAGCCCTTTGGGATTTGCTCTGAGATACTCATGTAAATTTAAAAAATAATTTGTTTCCAAAGATTAATTACATTTTTTAATGCTAAAAATTGAATGAGAGATAATAAATATTAAAATTTGAGCACACTAGTAGGGATGTATTGATTAAAATTATCTTTCTTATACATACACCCATCCAATGGTGGTTCCCAACCCTTATTCTATTTGTGTTAATATGTGTGTGTGTGTGTGTGTGTGTGTGTGTGTGTGTGTGTGTGTGTGTGCGCGCTGCGTACGTGCGTGCATGCGTGCATGCGTTGCGTGCGTGCATGTGTGTGTGTGTGTGTGTGTGTGTGTGTGTGTGTGTGTGTGTGTGTGTGTGTGTGTGTGTGTGTGTGTGTGTGTGTGTGTGTGTGTGTGTATGTGTGTGTGTGTGTGTGTGTGTGTGTGTGTGTGTGTGTGTGTGTGTGTGTGTGTGTGTGTGTGTGTGTGTGTGTGTGTGTGTGTGTGTGTGTGTGTGTGTGTGTGTGTGTGTGTGTGTGTATTGTAAACATATGAAATAAGGGTGATTTAATTAATCTCTACCATGTCTAAGGATGTCTATCTAGCAGTAGAGTAAGGTTTAGAGTGGAATTAGAGGTATCTTTGTTGGGCCCATGGACACCTAGCTAATAACAAAGCAATGCCCAAGTTTCCCTAATACTTGGTTAAAAAATATAAAATAAAAATAAAACCTATAGTATTTATTCATGTCTCTTTTAAAACTATCACAATAAGTGGAAAATAAATTTCAGAAAATCACACACAAATTGTTAGAACTCCATTGGATTTAACTAAAAAAATGATAATTTTTTTAAAATAAAACTCTACTCAATAATTAAATCATATTATTCAAAAACATTAGTTAATATGATATTTAACTAAATGCGTGTTTCATATTAAATATATATTATTATTCATTTAGATAATTATTAGATTAACAAAGCCAAAAACATTACAAATATAGTCCATCATAAAAGTATAACTGCTGAAATTAATAATAACTTAGCCAACTTCTAGAAGTCAATACAATAATATTATACAATTATTAGCAGCCAAAATACTATTTGACCAAGTACAATAATACAATGATTTTTACATCAATGTGAATATAATAAATATAAGGTTCCATGGAACCAATGAGTGTCCATTAACTCATTATAAGTAAATATATTGAAATCATGAGCAAGAGTCTCTATTTGTTGAGTATTAAAGGAGAGGGAGAGCATCATCATAGTGCTTTTTCTATAATAACCATATACCATAGATTTCATGCATAATTACCAAATACAAATGATCCTCCATAGATGAATAGATGATAATGGTGCAGGTATCAACAAGTCAACTAGAAACCCATATGCCATAAGATTCTAACTACATGTAGAATATCATAAAGAATTCCATTTATAGCTTGACATCATGTATACATGCATATAATCAAATAAGAAAAATTATAATTTTAACTATAAACATTACTTTGGCTAAATTTTTTATATACTTTAACGATCCATTATATCAATAATAATCACAAACACACTCAATTGGATTTCATATATAATATAAGTATTAAATCCTCTAATTATATGCATAAGAATCTATGTCATGATAATTATCATTAGTGACATTAATACTAGATTTCCAATTGATCCATATACAATAATTACAAGAATTTATCATAAAAAATTTAGTATTTAATACCAAAGTAATTAAATACAAGAAATATAGAAATAATCTCATGTTAAATAATAACTAAATTTCACAAATATATTTCCTATGTTTCAAAATATCCAATGTCCATTTCCTATTAAGGAAATATTTCATATGAAATTGATTTCTAAAAAACATCATAAAATCCAAGAATTTATCAATTCCTAGTAAACATCCCATGTTCACATGCATTATATTAAATAACACAACTCATGAAATTCTAAATAAAATTCTAAGAAAATCAATAATAATAAATACAACATTTATCATTCTAATCGGCTAATAATCAATTCACTCATAATTAAAAAATGAAACAACATATTATTAATTAATGATATAAATCTAGTTTGGATATGAATAAAAACTATGCACTATAAGCAAACATCTATTCATATATCAAATTATCCACATAAACATGTATATCTGATATTTCCATTTATATCTATATACATTTAAAACCTTTTTACCATTTATAACCAAATGACATAATATAAACACACACACAAACACACACACACACACACACACACACTCTCTCTCTCTCTCTCTCTCTCTCCTCTCTCTCTCTCTCTCTCTCTCTCCTCTCTCCTCTCTCTCCTCTCTCTCTCTCTCTCTCTCTCTCTCTCTCTCTCTCTCTGTGTGTGTGTGTGTGTGTGTGTGTTTACATATGTTTTTATGAACTATTTATATACAATAAACTCATATATATGTATAATCCATAATTAATTTATGCATATGTATAAATGTTTGATTTCTCTAAAAATACAAGTCTCTTACTAAGAATATAAATTCATATTAGCTCATACAACATTCAAGACCCACATTAAATTCACTAAACACAAACAAAACTATAAAATAGTATGTTACATACCATATGGTACTTTAATGAAATGAAGTCATTCAATATATTTTTAACCCTCAAATTAAACATCTATACATATATATATATATATATATATATTATATATATATATATATATAATTTATATATATATATATATATTATATATATCTCACACGTGTGTGTGTGTGTGTGTGTGTGTTTACATATGTTTTTATGTAACTATTTATATACAATATACTCATATATATGTATAATCCATAATTACTTTATGCATATGTATAAATGTTTGATTTCTCTAAAAATACAAGTCTCTTACCTAAGAATATAAATTCATATTAGCTCATACAACATTCAAGACCACACATTAAATTCATTAAACACAAACAAAACATATGCATAAAGTAATTATGGATTATACATATATATGAGTATATTGTATATAAATAGTTCATAAAAACATATGTAAACACACACACACACACACACACACACACACACACGTGTGAGATATATATATATATATATATATATATATATATATATATATATATATATCTCACACGTGTGTGTGTGTGTGTGTGTGTGTGTGTGTGTGTTTACATATGTTTTTATGAACTATTTATATACAATATACTCATATATATGTATAATCCATAATTACTTTATGCATATGTATAAATGTTTGATTTCTCTAAAAATACAAGTCTCTTACTAAGAATATAAATTCATATTAGCTCATACAACTTCAAGACCCACATTAAATTCATTAAACACAAACAAAACTATAAAATAGTATGTTACATACCATATGGTACTTTAATTAAATGAAGTCATTCAATATATTTTTAACCCTCAAATTAAACATCTAAAAACCTAAACAACTCACTTAATATTTAACAATGTTAAAACTATGTTTGAACTGATCATTTAATAAATATTCCATAACCCATTATGAAATATAAATATCAAATATGTTCAAAGACCCAGAATAAATACTAGACCAATCTTAAACAAGGATCATATTCCCATAATTGGTTCATAGATTATTTTATAAACAATCAACAATAAAACCAAGAACACACAACTGATATAAATCTCCATACTAGTTGTCTTATAAATATTTATACATAGTTGAGATTCAATTATTTATTTTCAAACATTACAAGTTTTCCTAACATTGTTGACATATATAGTGATATATCCATAATCATCTATAGATTTGTATACATCAAATTCAAATCAGAATAACATGTTCATAATTAATTATACTTTATATACTTAATCAATCAAATAGGCTAAGTATTACTTATATTATCTTATCATCATTTATATTTACTCAAATTTGAAGAGAATGTCAAACTGTATATAATGATTATCACTAAAATAATCTAAAACCTATGTTAATACATTTGAATTCATTATCTAACTATCGACCCTTAATTTGAAGTTAAAATGAAAGTATTTATTCTTAGTCAACCATTTTATTAATTCATACCCAACTCATATATAATTATTTTAAACACAAATGTTAACACATAGCCATAAAACTCAATCCATAACACATACTCATAAAACTTTAGTCAATATATCCTAGAATGAAAACCCAACCTAAAAATATCATCAATCCATATAGATAATGAACTCTCGATCATTTTACTATACCTATTTTTGAATCACAATCACTAAAATAGATAGATCATCGACTCATATTTAACATACACAGCCAGCTTGTTATAGTTTCACACAATCAAGAAATATATAGTTGATATAATGAATGTAGGAACCCTGGTTCAAACCCCTATCTACACCAAGTCTCTATTCTAAACACACATAATTTTATAGATATATAATGATCTAAACAAAAAATCAAATGGGTAAATGAATATTTAATAACCCTACTTAAAACCCTATACCTAAATAAGGTTTTAAAGTCATTTTTTGAACACATTAACATTTTATTTAAACATAAAATTATACACAACCATTTAAATCCATGTAACCATGTACATAATAAATACACCATTAAAAATAGTAAACCCACAAAAACTTGGTTTTGATGGTTACCTTAACCATTTACATACATGTTATACAAATATGAATCATTAGATCAAACTCATAGTTAAACCTTACCATGCTAAGTGTGGGTTGAATGACCAAGCCAACAAATACAAATGATGCTTCTAGAGATTATGGTTGACACATTAATATGTAAATTTACATAATAATTATGTTTTTAATATAATTTGAATGCTTATCCTAGCCTAAGCATTAAACAATAATCAAAAAAATTAAATAATCATCGCCACATATCTAGGTCAACATTAGGTATTTAAACTTAAGTCCCCCTAGGTACCCCTTAGGTCTAGGTTAGTATTAATAAAATAATGTTTCTATAAGTTCAAAATCTAATTTAATTTGTGTCTTATATATTCATATTCTAACAATGTTTTTATTGAAACCTTGTAGGTACCCCCCTAAAACATTATGTATACACCTAAATATAGTATAAACATTCAAATATAAAAATGAAACTAAAACAATCCAAAATGTTAGCAACACTATGATCATAACAACCAATCACAACTAAAGATAGAATTGATTAGCATCGAACATGAATCTAAATCATATCAGTGCATCTAAGCATAAATTAATTAACACACTAAAACTTAAAGCAACACTAAATATTATTATTATAAATGGGGTGTGTGATGTGTTTATTATTGATTCTCAACACCTCTAACATCTATATTTACAACATCTTCCTTGATGATACTCTCCCTCCATATCTAACTAGAGAGTAGAATCTATCTTGCATCCACCTAAAGAATGCAAATAAAAGTTATACCATAACCAAGATAATCAATATAAATGGTACTAAATCATATTAGTACTAAATAATCATCATCTACATGCATATTAAAAATCATATATTACTAACCAAAACAAGTAATGAGTCACAAAAATAATTATTTAATGTTTATACATACATCAACATAATGAAAAGTAGTTTTCTATAGCATTAATTAAAAAAACATTAACCCCATAATATTTGTTTAATAAGGAAATCATTTTTGGTGGTTAAATCTGGATGTAACATCATTCCCCCATAAAATTGTTCATTATCCCAATAACACTTATTTCAAACCATAGTTATAAAATCAATTAACATAAATTAGTAAATCAAATAACAATATTAATGCTCAATCAAAGAAATATTGAAACATCCTATAGAATTTAGCATAGTCCTCCCAATAGGCATTATCATCAGAATAATAGTCCCATTAGACCTTGCACTATGACACTTCTCAGTTATGAAAAGTAAGTTTATGAGTGTCAATTATTCTTATTAGTTCTAATGTGACCACCCTAGGATCCAAAACCTATAAGACATTCCAATCAAATACATGAGAAGGATTAGATACATACTTTTAAAGATAGGACACATGAAAAATATTATGTAAGAGAGCTAGATTTGGTGGCAACTCTAGCTTATATGAAAAATATTGATCATTTACAAGACCTTGAAATTTCCCATATATCTCAGTGAAAGCTTTACTAATTTACCAAATTTAATCAATCTCTTTTGAGGCTTAACCCTCAAAAATACTTTATCACCCATAAAAAATTATCTTGATTTATTTTTAAAATTAGCATAGCTTTTCTACCTGTTGTTGGTTTTAATCAACCTTTATCTAATTAACTTAACCTAGTCCTCCATTTCTAAAATAATTTTAGGACCAAAGACCACCATATCTTCTAGATTATCCCAACTCATTTTTTGTTGACACCTCCTTATGTATAATACTTAAAATGGATCCATACTTAAATTTGATTGGTAAGAGTTATTATAATCAAACCCTACCAATGGAAGATGTTCTTACCACTTGTATTTATTCTCAATGTAATACATTCAAATAAGATCTTCTATAACTTGGTTTATTCTCTCTATTTGTCCATCCATTTTTTGATCATATGTAGTACTAAAATTCAACTTTGTGCCCAAAGTTAAATTTAGAGTCAACCAAAACCTATATGTCATCCTTGGATCTTGATCTACAATAATATTCTTTGTAAATCCATTTAATTAGTACACCTATTTCACAAAACTCTTCATAAGCATAGGTGCATCTTTAGTCAAATTACCTAGTATGAAGTGAGATACCTTAGTTTATCAACTACCATCAAGATCATGTCATGTCAGTTATATGATAATGATAAAGCTTGGATAAAGTTCATACAAAATACCTTCCACTTTCATTCTAATATATCATGAGGACACAACAATCCTACTAGATGCACATGTTCAACTTTCACACATTGACATTCTAGATAATGAGACACAAAATCCACTACATCCCTTTTAATGAGTCACAAAAATAATCACTAAATGTCTATCTATACATCAACATAATGAAAATTAACTAAATAACATTAACTCCATAATATATTTTTAATAATCAAATAATGTTTAGTGAGAGAATTAGGATGTAACATACTTCCCCCTTAAAATTGGTCATCATCCTGATGACACTTATTTCAAACCACATTTCTAAAATCAAAAAAAAAAAAGTAACAAATAAAATAACAACATCAATGCTCAATAGAATAAATGTGTAAACAACCTATATAACTTAGTATAGTCCTCCCAAGTACTATTATCCTCATAATATTAGTCCTATTGGACCTTGCACTATGACACTTATCTACTACACAAGATAAGTCTTTGATTGTCAATTCTTATGACTGGTTCTAGTTTGACCACCCTAACATCTAGAGCATGTAAATTTTTCTAATCCAATACATTAAAAGGATCAACTGCATAATTTTTAAGATAGGACACATGAAAAAATTTATGAAAGAGAGCTATAAATGGTGGAAAGGTAGGCCTATATGCAATAGGATTGATAACTTTCAAGACCTTAAAGGGTCCCACATATCTTAGTGAAAGCTTCATTGATTTACAAAATTTAATCAAGATCTTCTGAGACTTAACCCTTAAAAATAATTTATCACCCACATAAAATTGTCTTAATACCCTTTTCATATCAACATAGCTTTTCTACCTATCATTGGCTTCATCCAACCTTTGTCTAGTTAACTTGACCTACTCCTTCATTTCTAAAAGCATTTCAAGACCAAAGACCACCCTGTATTCTAGCTTGTCTTAATTGATTAGTGTTTGACACTTCCTTCCATATAATGATTCAAATAGATCCATATTTAAAGATAATTACTAAGAGTTATTATAAACAAAATCTATCAGTGGAAGATATTTTTTCCACTTCTATTATTGATCTATGCAATACATTCTAAGCTCTTTTAGAACTTGGTTTACCCTCTATATTTGTCCATCTCTTTCTGGATGATATGTAGTACTAAAATTCAACTGTGTGCCCAAATCTTAGTTTAGATTCAACAAAAACCTAGATTTCATCCTCATATCTTGATCCAAAATGATCTTCTTTAGAAACCCATGTAATTGATACACATGTTTCATAAACCTCTTCAAAATCATAGGTGCATCATCAGTCAAGTTATCTAGTATGAAGTGATTTACCTTGGTTAGTTTATCAAATACCACTAAGATAATGTCATGTTAGTTCTTTTGATAATGATAAACCTTAGATAAAATCCATACTAATTACCTATGACTTCTATTCTAGTATATCATGAGGATACAACTATCTTGCTAGATGCACGTGTTCAACGTTCACATGTTAACATTACATGCAATGAGACACAAAATCCATTTCATCCCTTTTAATAAGTCCTAAAAATAATCATTAAATGTATGCCCATACATCAACATAATGAAAATTAGTTTAATACAAAATTAATTAATCAAAATTAACCCCATAATATATTTTTAATAAGTAAATCATGTTTAATGAAGAAATAAATATGTACCATCCTTCCCCCTAAAATTGGTCATCACTCCGATGACACTTATTTAACAACATAGTTCTAAAATCAAATAACATAAAGTAACAAATCAAATAATAATAGTAATGCTCAAAAAAATAAATGTAGAAACATCTTATAAAATTTAGTATAGTCCTCCCAAGTGGCATTATCCTTAGAATATTGATCCTACTAGACCTTGTACTATGACACTTATCTATTACATAAACAAAGTTTTATATTTTCAATTATTATGACTAGTTATATTGTGACCACCCTAGGATCCAAAACCTGTAAATAATTCCAATCCAATACATGAAAAATATTATGCAAGAGAGTTATAATTGGTGGTAAGGTAAGACTATAGACAAAAATATTTATCACTTCCAAGACCTTAAAGGGTCCAACATATATTGGTGAAAGATTAATTAATTTACCAAATTCAATCAATATATTCTGAGGCTTAACACTTAGAAATACTTTATCACCCACATAAAATTGTCTTGTTGTCCTTTTCATATCAACATAAATTTTCTCTTATCATTGGATTAATCCAACCTTTGTCTTATTAACTTTATCTTATCCTCCATTTATAAAATCATTTCAAGAACAAAGACCACCCTATATTCTATCTTGTCCTAATTGATTGGTGTTTGACACCTCCTTCCATATAATGATTCAAATGGAGCCATCTTTAAATATGATTGGTAAGAGTTATTATAAGTAAACTCTACTAGTGGCAGATACTCTTTCCACTTATATTATTGATCCATACAATACATTTGATGAAGATCTTCTAGAACTCAGTTTACCATTTTTATCTATCCATATCTCTCTAGATGATATGTAGTAATAAAATTCAACTGTGTTCCCAAAGCTCAATTTAGAGTCAACCAAAACCTAGTTATCATCCTCAAATCTTGATCCAAAATTATATTATCTATAAAACCATGTAATTGGTACACTTATTTCAAAAACCTCTTCATAATCATATGTGCATCATCAATCAAATTACCTTACATGAAGTGGAATACCTTGGTTAGTTTGTATTCTACCACTAAAATCATGTCATGTCATTTTTGTGATAACGATAAACCTTGGACAAATTCCATACTAATTACATACCACTTTTATCTGGTATATCATGAGGATATAACAATCTTATCAGATACACATGTTCATCTTTCATATGTTGACACTCCAAGAAATGAGACAAAAAATCCACTACATCCCTTTTAATTCCTTTCTAAAAATAAAGAAGTTTAATCTTAATGATGAGCTTAGTTAATCCTGGATGACCTAAATAAGGGGCATTATGTAATTCTTTTAGCACCTTGCGCCTCAAATTCTAGGTACATATATTCTACAAATATACCTTAAAATACCATGATTATCCAACTTGAATCCTTTGAACGTAGGATTATAAGCATCCTTTGACAAAGATTTCATAACTTACTCATATAATTCATCTCTAGGGGAGAATTTAACAACTTGATCATAAAAGGTAATCCTGATAGTAGACAATGATTTTATATACCTTTTAGGACTTAGGGTATTAATAAATCTATTTTATTTTCCCTTGATGTAGTTAATATCAAAATCATATTTGGATAATAAATCTAACCAACATCTCTAATGAGAATTTAGGTTCTATTGGGTGAAGATATATTTGAGTTTCAAGTTATTAGTCTTGAGCTCAAATAGTTTTCCCAACATATAATGCCTCCAAACTTGTAAAGCATGCATAATTGTCATAAGTTCTAATCATGTGGAGAATAATTTCCCTCATGTGGTTTTATATTTCTTGACTCATATGTTACAACTGAACCATTATACATAATAACTCCTCTAAGACTATACCCAAATACATTAGTGATTATTAATAACTGATCATTAGGATCGGTATCCTTTAGCACAAGCATTGACATAAACCTCATTTTCAAATCTTGAACAATTTTCTCTCACTTGTTTAACCATACAAAACTATTATTCTTTTATTGAAGATACGTAATTGGGTAATCTATTTTTAAGAATTTTGGAACAAATTTCTTGTAATACCCTACTAGACCAATAAAACTTCTCACTTCGTGCACTTTTTTGGGTGTTGGCCACTCCATAATGGCTATTATCTTTGTTGTATCAACTTAAATTACATATGTGGAGATAATGTGCCCTAATTATTTTATTTTAATCTATAAAAACATGCATTTGGATAACTTACCACACATTTTGTGTTTCCTTAAACATTTCAAAACTAAATCTAGATGTTATAGATGTTCTTACTCATTCTTAGAATAAATGAGGATATTATCTAACATAACTAATTTAAATTGATCCAAATATTCCATAAACACAATGTTCATGAGATCATGAATGTTTTCAGAGCATTTGTTAATCTGAAAGGCAACATTGTAAACTCATAGTGCCCATACCAAGTTTTGAACATTGTTTTAGGAATATCTTCATCTTGAGTTCTCAGCTAATGATATCCTTTTTTGAGATATATCTTAAATAATTTTTTCCTCCATGAATTTTATCAAATATATCATCAATTCTAGGTAGTGGATACCTATTCTTGATTATCATTTTGTTCAACATCCTGTAATTAATACATAGGCAAAGATTACCATCTTTCTTCTTGATGAACATGACTGGTGCACCCCATGGTGACATACTTGGTTGAATCAACCCTTAAGATATCAAATCCTATATTTAATCCTTCAACTCAAATAAATTTATAGTTCTCATCTTGCAAGGTGCCTTGGATTGTAGTTTAAAACTAGGTATGATTTTGATTGAGAAATCAAACTCAAACATGGGTGGTAATCTTGACTATTCCTCAGGAAATAAATCCTAAAAAATCCTAAGGAAATTTTAATCCTTAATGGATTACTCTATTATTTCCTCCATATAATTTATTTTAATAATAAATTCCTAACATCCTTTCCTCTGAGCCTTTTTAAGCTAAATTGTTGAAATTTGCATAAGTTTCAACTCCTTTTTCTCACCTTGAATTTGAGTTTGATTCCAAAAATCATCCTAAGACTCTACATTTTCTTTATGCTTAATAGGACAATTCACCCTCAAGATTACATCATATTACCCTAGCAAACCTACAGAAATATCTACAATAGTAGTGAATTTGGGCAGCTCAATCTTAACTTCTACTAAACACCTATTGACTTTGACCTTAACATCACTCCCATATTGCAATGACCATTCATTTTACATTGAACTCACTTTCTTAGATAATTTAGAAAGAATACATGGAAAAATAAAATACTTTGTAGCTTCAATATCTATCAAAATGGAAATAGGTTGACCAAAAATATTACATAGATCCTCAATAGGTGAATCTTGAAAATTATCATGATGATTGGTAACTTTTGCATGGATTATTTGTTGGACGTTACCTTGATTCAAATTACCCTTGGATTTTCTTTCATAATTTCCCTGAGTAAATTCTCTATTAAAGTGATCACCTTCATAGATGAAGCATCTGCCAAGTGGTCCTTTAATTTCTAAATATTAGTTCCCATTGAATTGAGATTTGAAACCACCATTAATTTTCTTACCACTCAAGAAGATATTAAAATTAATGTTTTAATTCTTGAACTAATTCTTGGAATTCCCTTTCCTCTTCAAGTTCTTATTAATAATCAATTTTGAACCTCCAAACTTATTAAATTTTTCTTTGTCCTGAGCAAGAGATTTCAATTTAGAATCCTACTTATCTACCTTCTCAAAAACCTAATCCATCATAAATATCTCATGAACATGTACCTCACATCAAATTTGGGGTTTTAATCTCATAATGAACTTTAAAATTTGAAACCTTTCATCTATATGATACTAAGGAACATATTTTAGGAGTATGGTGAACTACTCCAAGTACTCATTCACCAAAATATATCCTTGATTTAGATTCTAAAAATATATAAAATTATATCAAAATATAGCTGAGGAATCCATGATGACTTGAACAATGTCACAAATTAATCCTCAGTGGTGGTGGTAGAGTCAAGATTCATATTGAGTTTCTTATTCTCCTACCACATTGTTGCTTCTCCAGAAAGCTGATATACTCCCCAAATTAACTTAGTAACTTCAAAGTATTTTTGTAGTAATTTTATATTTTAACCAACCAAGATATAAAACCATCCATTACTATAGTTCCATCAAACTTAGGAGGATTTACCTTCTTCATGTCCCATGCCAGTTTTGTAGCTAATTGAGCCCTAGCACCCTATGGAACCTAATCATGCCTATGCTCTTGTTGAGCCTCTTGATAAATAGGGTTATTTTAAACCTCTTCCTAATTGAATATCTCAACATTTCCATCACTTACTACTTTAAGTTCATAATTTAGTCCCTAATTTCATGCATGGTAGCAAGAATCTGATCTAACTTCACAACTTGTTCTACTACAAATTAGTTTGGATCTACTAGAGGGTTGGTGTTTGAAGTAACCTCACCTCTAGGTCTATCACACACCATTATATTTTTTTAATAATATGAGAATATAAATACATTAATGAATTCATTAAGTATTATATTTTGAACCATATATCTGATACAACAATTTTAAAATCCCACTAGGTTTAACTCAAAAATGGTAATTCTTTTAAAATGTTATTTAATAATCAAATCATATTAATCATAAAATATTAATTAATATGATCTATAAATTAATGCATCCTTCATAATATATATGTTATGATTAATTTAGATAATGATCAAATTAACAAAGCCAACAACATTACAAATATAGTCTGCCATAAATGTATAACTATTGAATTAATAACAACTTAGCCAACTCCTAAAATTTAATTCAATAATATTATAAAATTATTAGAATCCAAAATATTGTCCATCAAGTACAATAATACAATGATTTTACATCAAAGTGAATGTAATAAATACAAGGTTCTAAGGAACCAATGAGTGTCCATAAACTCCTTATAAATAAATATACTAAAATCATGATTAAGAGTCTCTATCGACTAACTACTGGAGGAAAGGGAGAGCATTATTAGAATTATTTTCCACACCAACCATGGACCATAGATCCTAATAAAAATTCCCAACTAGGGAATGGCCCTCCCTTCATGGATGAGAAAATGATATTAGTGCAGGTATCAAGAAGTCAACTAGAAATTATGTGTTATAAGATTTTAACTACTTGCAACATATCATAAAGAATTATGTTTCTTACATGACATCATTCATACATTCATATAATCAAAAAATTTAAATTATAGTCTTAACTATAAATAATTATTTGGGAAAAGCTTTCATATAGTTTAATGATCCATTATATCAATCATAATCACACACACATACAAACAATCATATCTCATATATCATATACATATTAAAGCCTCTAACTATATACATAATAATCAATCTGATGATAATTATTGTTAGTGACATTAATAAAATATTTCCAATTAATTCACATACAGTAATTTCAAAAATTTCTCATACAGATCTAGTATTTAATGCCATGGGAATTAAATATAAGAAATATAGAAATAATCTCATGTTAAATAACAACTTATTTTCATAAATATATTTCCTAAGTTCCAAAACAACAAATATTTATATCCCATTAAGGCAATATTGCATATGAATTTGATTTCCAACAATCACCATAAAATCCAAGAATTTATCAATTCCTAACAAACATCCTGTATTTACATGCATTATATTAAATACCATAATTCAATAGATTCTAAATAAAATTCTAAGCAAATCAATAATAATAAATACAAAACTTATTATTCTAATAAGATAAAAATCAATTCCCTCATAATTATTAACTAAAACAACATATTATTAATTAATAATATAGATCCAATTTGCATATGAATAAAACTATTCAATATAAGCAAACATTTATTCATATATCAAATTATCCACACAAACATGTATATCTAATATTTCCACTTATATCTATATACATTTAAGGCCCTTTTCCCATTTATAACTAAATGGAATAATACATATACATATAAATGGTCATACATATATATATACTTATGCATACAATTGAAATGATACACACACACACACACACACACACACACACACACACACACACACACACACACAAAATGTGTGTTTTTATGAACTATTCATATAGAATACACTCATCTATATGTGTAATCCATCATTAATAATATATGTATGTATATATACTCAAGTTCTCGAAAAATCCAAGTCTCCTATTAAAAATATGAATTCATATCAACTCACACAACATTCAAGATCCACACTAAATACATTAAACACAAACAAAAATATAAGATAGTCTGTTATGTACCATATGGTACTTTAATTAATTTAGATAATGATCAAATTAACAAAGCCAACATCATTACAAATATAGTCTGCCATAAATGTATAACTATTGAATTAATAAAAACTTAGCCAACTAATGAAAGTTAATTCAATAATATTATAAAATTATTAGAATACAAAATATTGTTCATCAAGTACAAGAATACAATGATTTTACATCAGAGTGAATGTAATAAATACAAGGTTCTAAAGAACCAATGAGTGTCCATAAACTCATTATAAATAAATATACTAAAATCATGAGTAAGAGTCTCTATTGACTAACTACTGGAGGAAAGGGAGAGCATTATTAGAATTATTTTCCACACCAACCATGGACCATAGATCCTAAGAACAATTCCCAACTAGGGAATTGCCCTCCCTTCATGGATGAGAAAATGATATTGGTGTAGGTATCAAGAAGTCAACTAGAAATTATGTGTTATAAGATTTTAACTACATGCAACATATCATAAAGAATTATGTTCTTACATGACATCATGCATACATTCATGTAATCAAATTTTTGAAATTATAGTCTTAACTATAAATAATTATTTGGGAAAAGCTTTCATATAGTTTAATGATCCATTAAATCAATCATAATCACACATACAAACGATCACATCTCATATATAATATACATATTAAAGCCTCTAACTATATACATAATAATCCATCTCATGATAATTATTGTTAGTGACATTAATAAAATATTTTCAATTAATTCACATATAGTAATTTCAAAAAAAATTCATACAGATCTAGTATTTAATGCCATGGGAATTAAATATAAGAAATATAGAAATAATCTCATGTTAAATAACAACTTATTTTCATAAATATATTTCCTAAGTTCCAAAACAACAAATATTTATATCCCATTAAGGCAATATTACATATGAATTTGATTTCCAACAATCACCATAAAATCCAAGAATTTATCAATTCCTAACAAACATCCTGTATTTACATGCATTATATTAAATACCATAATTCAATAGATTCTAAATAAAATTCTAAGCAAATCAATAATAATAAATACAAAACTTATTATTCTAATAAGATAAAAATCAATTCCCTCATAATTATTAACTAAAACAACATATTATTAATTAATAATATAGATCCAATTTGCATATGAATAAAACTATTCAATATAAGCAAACATTTATTCATATATCAAATTATCCACACAAACATGTATATCTAATATTTCCACTTATATCTATATACATTTAAGGCCCTTTTCCCATTTATAACTAAATGGAATAATACATATACATATAAATGGTCATACATATATATATACTTATGCATACAATTGAAATGATACACACACACACACACACACACACACACACACACACACACACACACACAAATGTGTGTTTTTATGAACTATTCATATAGAATACACTCATCTATATGTGTAATCCATCATTAATAATATATGTATGTATATATACTCAAGTTCTCGAAAAATCCAAGTCTCCTATTAAAAATATGAATTCATATCAACTCACACAACATTCAAGATCCACACTAAATACATTAAACACAAACAAAAATATAAGATAGTCTGTTATGTACCATATGGTACTTTAATTAATTTAGATAATGATCAAATTAACAAAGCCAACATCATTACAAATATAGTCTGCCATAAATGTATAACTATTGAATTAATAAAAACTTAGCCAACTAATGAAAGTTAATTCAATAATATTATAAAATTATTAGAATACAAAATATTGTTCATCAAGTACAAGAATACAATGATTTTACATCAGAGTGAATGTAATAAATACAAGGTTCTAAAGAACCAATGAGTGTCCATAAACTCATTATAAATAAATATACTAAAATCATGAGTAAGAGTCTCTATTGACTAACTACTGGAGGAAAGGGAGAGCATTATTAGAATTATTTTCCACACCAACCATGGACCATAGATCCTAAGAACAATTCCCAACTAGGGAATGGCCCTCCCTTCATGGATGAGAAAATGATATTGGTGTAGGTATCAAGAAGTCAACTAGAAATTATGTGTTATAAGATTTTAACTACATGCAGCATATCATAAAGAATTATGTTCTTACATGACATCATGCATACATTCATGTAATCAAATTTTTTAAATTATAGTCTTAACTATAAATAATTATTTGGGAAAAGCTTTCATATAGTTTAATGATCCATTAAATCAATCATAATCACACATACAAACGATCACATCTCATATATAATATACATATTAAAGCCTCTAACTATATACATAATAATCCATCTCATGATAATTATTGTTAGTGACATTAATAAAATATTTCCAATTAATTCACATACAGTAATTTCAAAAAAAATTCATACAGATCTAGTATTTAATGCCATGGGAATTAAATATAAGAAATATAGAAATAATCTCATGTTAAATAACAACTTATTTTCATAAATATATTTCCTAAGTTCCAAAACAACAAATATTTATATCCCATTAAGGCAATATTACATATGAATTTGATTTCCAACAATCACCATAAAATCCAAGAATTTATCAATTCCTAACAAACATCCTGTATTTACATGCATTATATTAAATACCATAATTCAATAGATTCTAAATAAAATTCTAAGCAAATCAATAATAATAAATACAAAACTTATTATTCTAATAAGATAAAAATCAATTCCCTCATAATTATTAACTAAAACAACATATTATTAATTAATAATATAGATCCAATTTGCATATGAATAAAACTATTCAATATAAGCAAACATTTATTCATATATCAAATTATCCACACAAACATGTATATCTAATATTTCCACTTATATCTATATACATTTAAGGCCCTTTTCCCATTTATAACTAAATGGAATAATACATATACATATAAATGGTCATACATATATATATACTTATGCATACAATTGAAATGATACACACACACACACACACACACACACACACACACACACACACACACACAAATGTGTGTTTTTATGAACTATTCATATAGAATACACTCATCTATATGTGTAATCCATCATTAATAATATATGTATGTATATATACTCAAGTTCTCGAAAAATCCAAGTCTCCTATTAAAAATATGAATTCATATCAACTCACACAACATTCAAGATCCACACTAAATACATTAAACACAAACAAAAATATAAGATAGTCTGTTATGTACCATATGGTACTTTAATTAATTTAGATAATGATCAAATTAACAAAGCCAACATCATTACAAATATAGTCTGCCATAAATGTATAACTATTGAATTAATAAAAACTTAGCCAACTAATGAAAGTTAATTCAATAATATTATAAAATTATTAGAATACAAAATATTGTTCATCAAGTACAAGAATACAATGATTTTACATCAGAGTGAATGTAATAAATACAAGGTTCTAAAGAACCAATGAGTGTCCATAAACTCATTATAAATAAATATACTAAAATCATGAGTAAGAGTCTCTATTGACTAACTACTGGAGGAAAGGGAGAGCATTATTAGAATTATTTTCCACACCAACCATGGACCATAGATCCTAAGAACAATTCCCAACTAGGGAATGGCCCTCCCTTCATGGATGAGAAAATGATATTGGTGTAGGTATCAAGAAGTCAACTAGAAATTATGTGTTATAAGATTTTAACTACATGCAGCATATCATAAAGAATTATGTTCTTACATGACATCATGCATACATTCATGTAATCAAATTTTTTAAATTATAGTCTTAACTATAAATAATTATTTGGGAAAAGCTTTCATATAGTTTAATGATCCATTAAATCAATCATAATCACACATACAAACGATCACATCTCATATATAATATACATATTAAAGCCTCTAACTATATACATAATAATCCATCTCATGATAATTATTGTTAGTGACATTAATAAAATATTTCCAATTAATTCACATACAGTAATTTCAAAAAAAAATCATACAGATCTAGTATTTAATGCCATGGGAATTAAATATAAGAAATATAGAAATAATCTCATGTTAAATAACAACTTATTTTCATAAATATATTTCCTAAGTTCCAAAACAACAAATATTTATATCCCATTAAGGCAATATTACATATGAATTTGATTTCCAACAATCACCATAAAATCCAAGAATTTATCAATTCCTAACAAACATCCTGTATTTACATGCATTATATTAAATACCATAATTCAATAGATTCTAAATAAAATTCTAAGCAAATCAATAATAATAAATACAAAACTTATTATTCTAATAAGATAAAAATCAATTCCCTCATAATTATTAACTAAAACAACATATTATTAATTAATAATATAGATCCAATTTGCATATGAATAAAACTATTCAATATAAGCAAACATTTATTCATATATCAAATTATCCGCACAAACATGTATATCTAATATTTCCACTTATAACTATATACATTTAAGGCCCTTTTCCCATTTATAACTAAATGGAATAATACATATACATATAAATGGTCATACATATATATATACTTATGCATACAATTGAAATGATACACACACACACACACACACACACACACACACACACACACACACACACACACACACACACACACACACACAAATGTGTGTTTTTATGAACTATTCATATAGAATACACTCATCTATATGTGTAATCCATCATTAATAATATATGTATGTATATATACTCAAGTTCTCGAAAAATCCAAGTCTCCTATTAAAAATATGAATTCATATCAACTCACACAACATTCAAGATCCACACTAAATACATTAAACACAAACAAAAATATAAGATAGTCTGTTATGTACCATATGGTACTTTAATTAATTTAGATAATGATCAAATTAACAAAGCCAACATCATTACAAATATAGTCTGCCATAAATGTATAACTATTGAATTAATAAAAACTTAGCCAACTAATGAAAGTTAATTCAATAATATTATAAAATTATTAGAATACAAAATATTGTTCATCAAGTACAATAATACAATGATTTTACATCAGAGTGAATGTAATAAATACAAGGTTCTAAAGAACCAATGAGTGTCCATAAACTCATTATAAATAAATATACTAAAATCATGAGTAAGAGTCTCTATTGACTAACTACTGGAGGAAAGGGAGAGCATTATTAGAATTATTTTCCACACCAACCATGGACCATAGATCCTAAGAACAATTCCCAACTAGGGAATGGCCCTCCCTTCATGGATGAGAAAATGATATTGGTGTAGGTATCAAGAAGTCAACTAGAAATTATGTGTTATAAGATTTTAACTACATGCAGCATATCATAAAGAATTATGTTCTTACATGACATCATGCATACATTCATGTAATCAAATTTTTTAAATTATAGTCTTAACTATAAATAATTATTTGGGAAAAGCTTTCATATAGTTTAATGATCCATTAAATCAATCATAATCACACATACAAACGATCACATCTCATATATAATATACATATTAAAGCCTCTAACTATATACATAATAATCCATCTCATGATAATTATTGTTAGTGACATTAATAAAATATTTCCAATTAATTCACATACAGTAATTTCAAAAAAATTTCATACAGATCTAGTATTTAATGCCATGGGAATTAAATATAAGAAATATAGAAATAATCTCATGTTAAATAACAACTTATTTTCATAAATATATTTCCTAAGTTCCAAAACAACAAATATTTATATCCCATTAAGGCAATATTACATATGAATTTGATTTCCAACAATCACCATAAAATCCAAGAATTTATCAATTCCTAACAAACATCATGTATTTACATGCATTATATTAAATACCATAATTCAATAGATTCTAAATAAAATTCTAAGCAAATCAATTAAATAAATACAAAACTTATTATTCTAATAAGATAACAATCAATTCACTCATAATTATTAACTAAAACAACATATTATTAATTAATAATATAGATCCAATTTGCATATGAATAAAACTATTCAATATAAGCAAACATTTATTCATATATCAAATTATCCATTGAAACATGTATATCTAATATTTCCATTTATATCTATATACATTTAAGGCCCTTTTTCCATTTATAACTAAATGGAATAATACATATACATATAAATGGTCATACATTTATATATACTTATGCATACAATTGAAATGATACACACACACACACAAAAAAAAAAAAGTGTGTTTTTATGAACTATTCATATAGAATACACTCATCTATATGTGTAATCCATCATTAATAATATATGTATGTATATATACTCAAGTTATCTAAAAATCCAAGACTCCTATTAAAAATATGAATTCATATCAACTCACACAACATTCAAGATCCACACTAAATACATTAAACACAAACAAAAATATAAGATAGTCTGTTATGTACCATATGGTACTTTAATTAATTGAAGTCAGTCAATAAATTTTTAACCCTAAAATTAAGCATATAAAACCCTAAATAGTTAATTTAAATATTTAACAATGTTAAAATTAAGTTTGAACCATTCATTTAATAAATATTATAAATCCCATTATAACATCTAAATATTGAATGTATTCAAAAACCCAAAATAAATACTAGACTAGTCTTAAACAAGGATCATATTCCAATGATTGATTTATAGATTATTTTATACATAATCAATAATAAAACCAAGAATACATAGTCGATATAAGTCTCCATGCTAGTCATCTTATAAATATTTATACATAGGTTAGATTCAACTATTTATTGTCAAACATTACAAGTTCTCCTAACACAGTCAACAAATATAGTGATATATCCATAATCATCTATAGATTTGTATACATCAAAATCAACTCATAATAACATGTTTATAATTAACTATACTTTATATACTCAGACAATTAAATATCATGAGTATGACTTATATTATCTTGTTATTTATATTTACTCATATTTGAAGATAAAATCAAACTATGTATAATGATTATCACCAAAATAATCTAAAACCTATTTTAAAAAATTTGACTTCATTATCTAATTGTTGACCCTTAATTTGAGGTTAACATGAAACTATTTATTCTTAGTCAACGCATTTATTCATTCATACCCATCTCATATATAATTATTTTAAATTTAGACATTAACACACAACCATAAAATTCAATCCATAACACATAGTCATAAAAATGTAGTCAATATATCCTATAGAAAAAACCCAACCTTAAACTATACTCAAGCCATATGGATAATGAACTCTCAATCATTTTAATATACCTATTTTTGAATCATATTCACCAAAATAGATAAACCATTGACTCATAATTAACAGATACAATTAGCTTGTTATAGTTTCATAGAATCAATAAATACACAGTTGATATAATGAATGTAGGAACCCTAATTCAAACCCCCATGTAAACCAAGTATTTATTCCAAAAACACACAAGTATTTTTATATACAATGAGCTAAATAAAAAATCCAATGGGTAAATGAACATATGATAACCCTACTCAAAACCCTATAGCTAAACAAGGTTTTTAAGTCATTTTTCTAACACATTAACATTTCATTTATACAAAAAATTATACCCAACCATTTAAATCCATATAATGGTGTACATAATGAAAAAATCAATCACAAATAGTAAACCCACAAAAACTTTGTTTCCGTAATTACCCTAACCATTTACATACATGTTAGACAAAGCCAAATCATTAGATTCAATTTTGTTCAGGAAATTCTTTTCCCACAAGGGTCAAATCCTTGATTCTATCTAGGGTTAAAACCCTATAACCTCAATTTATTAAACCCATTAAATTTTATTCATTTTATAAAAAGAATACAAATATTTTAATTAGACCAAAATGAAACCTGACCTCTTTAATTTCTTCTCTACAACTTAAATTTCTTCTCCTTTTTGTTCTTTTATCTGTCTACCATGGCTTCCAAAATCCTAAAACTCTCTTATTCTTTATTATTTTCAAATGCCAATGCATGTATTTTAAAACTGCTAAAATCATGGAAACCCCTTCTCTGTTACTACCAAAAAGAATTTCCATCAAGCTATAAATTCTTGGCATACCTTCCAAACTTCCTATCTTGACTGACAAATTAATAGACTCCTATATTTCCTCCAACTCATAGTCAACCCTCGCCATGTTAAGCATGGTTCTAATGACCAAGCCAACAAAGATAAATGATGCTTATAGAGACTATGGTTTACATTATAATATGTCAATTAATATAATAATTATGATTTTAATATAATTTGAATGCCTATCCTAACCTAAGCATTGAACAATAATTAAAAAATTTAAACAATCATCACCACATATCTAGGTCAACATTAGGTATTTAAACTTAATTCCCCTTAGGTCTAGGTTAGTCTTTATAAAATAATTTTTCTATAAGTTCAAAATGCAATTTAAATATTTGTCTTATATATTAATATTCTAAAAATGCTTTTGTTTAGTGCTTGTATGTACCTACTTGAAAAGTTATGCATACAACTATACATAGTAAAAAAATTTAAAGACAAATATGTGACTGAATCATTCCAAAAATTTTAAAATAGGATGATCATATAAAATGATCACAATTGAAGATAAGAGTAATTATCATCAAACATGAACTTAAATCATATTAATGCATTCAATGAAAAATTAATCAAACACACTAAAACTTAAAGTAACCATGCATTATATTATTCTAAGATTTGTGTGTTGGGGTTTTTTTATCAATTTTGAACACTTCTAACATCTCCATCTACAACATCTTCCTTGATGATACTCTCACTCCTGATCTAATTGGAGGGTAGGATTTATCCTACATCCACCTCATAAATACAAATGATAGTTATCCCATAACCAAGATAATCAATATAAATTCTACTAAATCACATTAGTATTGCATAAACATCATTCACATGCATATTAAAATTCATATACAGCTAACCAAAATAAGTAATGAGTCAAGCAATAATTATTAAATGTTTATCCATACATTGACATAATGAAAGGTATTGTGTTATAGCAATAATTAAATAACATTAACCCCATAATATATTTTTAATAATAAAATCATGTTTATTGAGGAAATTAGGATGTAACATCCTTCCCCTCTAAAACTGGTCATCACCCTAATGACACTTATTTTAAACCACAGCTCTAAAATCAAATAACATAAAGTGGTAAATCAAATAACAATAGTAATTATCAAGCAAATAAATGTGGAAACAACATTTATAACTCATTATAGTCCTCTCAAGTGGAATTATCCTCATAATATTAGTCCCACTAGACCTTGTGCTATGACACTTATCTATTACAAAAACTAAGTTTTTGAGTGTCAATTATTTTGATTGGTTCTACTGTGACCACCCTAAGATCTAGAACCTATAAATCATTACAATCCAATACATGAGAAGGATCAGCTACATGCTTTTTAAGATAAGACATATGAAAAACTTTATGTAAGAGAACTAGATCTAGTGGCAAGGCAAGCCTATACACAATAGGATTGATCACTTACAATACTTTGAGGGTCCCACATATCTCAGTGAAAGCTCTGCTAATTTACCAAATTTAATCAAGATTTTTTTATGCTTAACCCTCAGAAATACTTTATCAACTAGAGAAAATTGTCTTTCAATCATGTTTAGATCAACATAGCTTTTCTTCCTATCATTGTATTTAGGCATCCTTGGTCTTATTTACTTGACTTGATCTTTCATTTCTAAAAGCATTTTAGGACCAAAGACCACCCTATCTTCTAGCTTGTCTTAACTAATTGTTGTTTGACACTTCCTTCTATATAATGCTTAAAATAGATCCATATTTAAATATGATTGGTAAGAGTTATTATAAGCAAACTCTTCCATTAGAAGATGCTCTTCCCACTTGTATTACTAATCCATTTAGTAAATTTGAAGGAGATCTTCTAGAACTTGGTTTACCCTCTCTATTTGTCCATTCATTTCTAGATGATATGTTGTTCTAAAATTCAAATGTGTATAAAGTTGAATATAGAGTCAACCAAAACCTAGATGTCATCCTTAGATCTTGATCCAAAATTATTTTCTCTAGAAACCTATGTAATTGGTACACCTCTTTACAAGCATAGGTGCATCATCAATTAAATTACCCTGTATGAAGTGAGCTACCTCGGTTAGTTTTTCAACTACCACCAAGATCATTTTATATCACTTCCATGATAATGGAAAACCTTGGGAAAATTACATATTAATTACCTCCCACTTGCATTTTGTCATATCATGAGGATATAACAATCCTACTAGATGCACATGTTTAACTTTCACATGCTAACACTCCAAGCAATGAGACATAAAATACATATCATCCATTTTAATTCCTTTTTATAAATAAAGAGGTTTTATCTCAACCATGATCTTATTCACTCCTAGATGACCTGAATAAGGGAAATTATGCAATTCATTTAACACCATGCTCCTCAAATTCTCTCTATAAGGTACATATATGTTGATATTATACCTTAAAACTCCATCATTCTCACACTTGAATCCTTTAAACTTAGGATTTTGAGCATATTCTAACAAAACATTCCTAACTTGCTCATAAAATTCATCTCTAGGGGAGAATTTAACAACTTTATCATGAAAGGTACTCCTAATAGTATCCAATGCTACAATATACCTTTTAAAACTTGGGGTATGAGCAACTCTAGTTTCCTTTCCCTTAATGTAGTTAATATCAAAATGATATTCAAATAGAAACTCTAATTAATATCTCTAATGAACATTTAGGTTTAGTTGGGTGAAGATATATTTGAGTCCTAAGTTGTCAGTCTTGAGCTCAAATAGTTTTCCTAATAGATAAGGCCTTCAAAATTGCAAAGCATGCACAATTTCCACATGATCCAAATTATGTGTAACATAATTGGCCTCATATGATTTAAGCTTTATAGACTCATATGCTACAACTAAACCATCCTACATAATAACTCCTCTAAGACCATCCCAAGATGCATCAGTGTTTTCTGAGAATTGGTCTTTAGGATCACGAACCCTTAGCATAGGTGTTGATTTAAGCCTCCTTTTTAACTCTTTAAAATATTTCTCACACTTATTTAACCAGACAAAATTTTTATTCTTATACTGAAGATAAGTAATTGGATTAGCTAGTTTTGAGAAATTTGGAACAAAATTCTTGTAATACCCTATTAGACCCATAAAACTACTCACTTTGTACATCTTTTTGGGTGTTGGACACTTAATAGTATCTCTTATCTTAACTTGATCAACTAAAATTCCATCCATGGAGAAAATATCTCCTAAATATTTTACTTCCTTCTATAAAAATGCACATTTAGATAATTTACCATACATTTTATGATTCCTCAAACATTGTAAAAGTAACTCTAGATGTTGTATATGCTCTTCCTATTCTTAGATTAAATGAGGATATCATCTAGAAAAACTAACACAAAATTATCCATATAGTCCCTCGACACACTATTCATGAGATCCATGAATGTTGATGGAGCATTTTTTAACTTGAAAGGCAACACTGTAAACTCATAGTGCCCATACCAAGTTTTGAATGATGTTTTAAGAATATATTTCTCTCAAATCCTTAATTTATGATATCTTATTGATATATCTATCTTTTAGAATACTATTTACCCATAAATTTTATCAAATAGATCATCAATGTAAGGCAATGGATACCTATTATTGATTTTCACTTTGTTCAGCATCCTATTATTAATACATAGGCAAAGAGTACCATCCTTCTTCTTAAGGACCATGACTGGTGCACCCCATGGTGATAGAATTGGTTGAATCAACCATTTAGATAATAAATCCTATAGTTCAAAATTGAACTCAACTAACTCTATAGTCATCTTCTTATAAGGTGCCTTGGATTATAGTTCAGAACTAGGTATTATTTTGATTAATAAATCAAACTCATGCTTGGGTGGTAATCCCAATAATACCTCAAGAAACACATCCTAAAAATTCCTAGGAAAAGGGTAATCCTTAATGGATGACTCCTTTTTTTTCCTTTGTATCATTTATTTTAACAATAAATGCCTGAAATCCTTTCTTTTGAGCCTTCTTAAGTTGAATTGATGAAATCTACCTAAGTTTTAACTCCCTTTTCTCACCCTAAATCTGAGTCTGATTTCCAAAATCATCCTAACACTCTACCTTATTTAGATATAAATATACCTTAATTTTATTCTTATAAAGCCAATTCACCCCATGTATTACATCATATGACCCAAGTAAAACTAAAAAAATATATACAATAGTAGTGAATTTAGGTAACTCAATCTCATCTTCCACTAAACACATATCAACTTTGACCTTAGCATCATACCCATATTATACTGACCATGCATTTTCCATTGAACTAACTTTCTTAGACAACTTAGAAATCATATGTGGAGAAATAATGCACTTAGTAGCTCCA